>CAVNYN010217988.1:0-14775 GCA_963692815.1 Nyctanthes arbor-tristis | reverse complement strand
TCAATAGAAAATTGAAGATAACGTGCAATGCACATTGTGAATGACTAGCATATATAAAAGTGGGGATTGAGGGAAATCTTTTGATTTCCAAATTTACCCTTATATTTTTAGTTAAAGCCTATTATAACCTTATATTTAATGTTTTTCTTTATTATTTTAAATTTCTCATTCTTAAATTGTATGTTATTTATAGACAACTTTTACCTTTTTTTTTTTTTTGAACGTGAATAGGACATTTTAATTCCAAATCCACCTCTTAATCTCCATCTAAAATAAATTTCTAGACTAATCAATTTCTTTTCAGCAATTCTTCTTTTATTTAAAAAAAAAAATTAATTTTGTTATTTTTCTTTTCTTTTCGTTCCTTAGAAGTTTGATTCTGAAAGAGTGTATCATGTTTAACATGCATGTGCATGTAAGAATAATATTTGAAAATGGGTTCAAAGAGCTAAAGCGTTTACTTTCGAATACTTTTATTGATTTTGCAATTCTTTTTTTTGTTTTTCTATTTTCACACATGGTCCTGTATTGGTGTCTAATTGTCGGTGGGTTGCATGTAATAGAGAAGGACTTATCTTGGAAACAGTAAGGTGACCTGGGAGGTACCGGGATTCATAACATAACGTTATTACATTACCATGTGCATAGCATGTTTTTGTAAATAGTCTTAGAAAAACTCCACCTAATCATTGTATGGAAGTGTTTATTTATTTGGGTGCATATGAAATTGATTCTTTGGAATTGATTTTGTGAAAATTTTTTATTTTATTATTTTTTTGGACAGTTTACAAGCCCAACTCAGACAATATTCTTAATATTTGGTTTAGACAATTCTTTTGTGAAGACATCTGCCAGTTAGTCCTCTGTCGAGACAAATGGCATGCAAATGGACCATTTTTGAATTCATCCTTGACAAGAATGCGATGGACCTCCAATGTCTTCTCCTGTCACATTGAACTGGTTGTTTGTTGTGCTTATAACTGACTTTGTTATCACTGCACAATAGGAGTCTCTTGATTTTTAGTTCTAGTAAATTTTCAATCAAGACACATGCGCGCTCGCACGCACACACACACATACTCTCTCTCAACTTCAGCACCTGCTTGAAAAACATATCCTTTTTTAGGGGGTGGGTTTGACTCTGCCACTTTTACAAGGTTCCTCTTTCCACCAGAGAAGCACAAAAATGTGAGTTAGACCTTTTGCTTTCAATTAACGTTTTCTGATCTGCATCTGAGTATACATCAACCCACATATGTTCTTTTTTTCCTCTTTCTTTAAACATTAAACCTCTCCCTAGAGTCCTTTTGAAGATTTTGAGCACTTCCATATGTTCTTTGGTGAGTGGTTGAGTGCATATATTGCCTCGCATCACTTGTTGAAGAATCTACTCGTGAACGAGTATGTGAGAGAAATTAATATTCAAACTAATCATTGATGCCGTTCCTTATCCAACCCCAGCTCTTTTCATACATTTGAAAGTCTGTTTGTGGTCGAAATAATCAAGCTAGTCACTCCCTTGATTACATCTAGCACCTAGAACTAATTTAGAAATCCAATTAAATAAGGCCCAATGGTGAAAGACGTATGGGGACTTCTGTCCAAAATTTACAGCTTTATGTTTATAAAAAAATCTCCAGATTTCTAAAGTAATTGCATATGGACTTGATCAAGATTTCTATATAAGAAGGCAATTTGAATGCCTAGTTGAATTTACTGTTTAAAGTCTGCAATAAGACAGTTGTGTTTGGCAACTTGTTAAATTGGTTTATAAACTGCAGCATGGCATCATTTCATTTGATCTTTAAAAAAATAACAAAATATAGCTGGTCAAATGTACCTTTTAACCTTTTTTTAATATTAAATGCCCCAGCGAAATGATACTATTAGTTGCCGCACATACTGTAAACTGTTTTCATCATCAGGGTTATTGGAGCAGAAGTCTCATGGTTGTATGTTTGTGTGTGTTCTGCCCTTGTATCTATCCACAGTCCTACGTGCTTTATACTTAATTAGAAATACCCATTTCGGGCAGATTGCTGTCTTTTCTCTCGATAACTCTGTTAAATAAAGCATTTCCATCACTTTCATGTTACCTTAGTGAGCTGTTTGATTGTTATCTTAATATTTTGAAATAATGTTAGCAAGTTAGCATATTATCGTCTCAACTTGCCTTTAAATTCTGACTTTTTCCTTTCTTCTACTCTCCCTTTTTCTACAACCTCTAAAGGGAAGAGTTCGAGTTTTAGCTTTGATAGTGAAGCTCTTCTCTATTTCAAGTTCGGTGGCATTAGAAATCTCCAAGTCAAATCTTCTCGAGATATTTGAGGCAGAAGTCAGAAATGCAAAGGATACACTTGTAACTTTGAGTGTGCTAGAACTTCTGTATGAGGTTTGGCCTTGATGCTACTGATTTACACTCTGGCATAATCACTTCAGATTATTTTGAGTGTATCCCGTAAACTTTTGCCTTTCTTATCACTTATAATTACTCATGTGCTTCACTGTCCATGTGTGGCCAAAAATTGTGAGCCTGCCTTTGTCATTTTGGCACGTACGTGGAGACCTTAGCAATGTGCATGCACGTCATTCAAAATGTTGTAATAATTATTGTCATGATCTGAAGAAATTCCTTGCATTTAACAGGGGATTCATGTAACAAACTATTTGTTGAGTTTGTTCTATCATCCAACTCCTATTGTGATTGAGACAAGAGTTTTTTATGTTGAGTAAGATACACTTGAAATTGCAGGAAATTCTAGAGCCAAAATTGGAGTAAATTTAAGTTTCTGGGTTTTGACATGTTGAACATCACCATAAACAATTATGTTTATTTCGAAACAAGTTGAAAATTTTTGGACATTGTTATCCAAAGAACTCTTGCATAACAAAAGAAATGGCTCGTTTATTCCTTGTTTAGGATCTTTTCATTTATTTATTCTTCAATTAGTGTCTGAATCATGTTTCTGGTCGCTGCTTGTGCTGAATGAAGTTAGCGGAAGTTCAGCATGGTACAGAGTTTTTGTCAAGAACCAGCCTTCTTCAACTGCTTGGTTCTATTATCAGGTTTATGGAAAGAAAAAACTAATTATTCTTCATGACTTTCCTGCCTTTTTATCATTTGCTGTCTTACTCAAGTACCCCCCCCCCCCAACTTTTTATGGAAGCAATCCATCTGCTGAATCCATTTTGAGATCAAGGGCAATGATGATAGCTGGAAGAATTCTCTTGAAGGAGAATGTGTTTTCATTTATTGACGAATCTAGTTAAGCTTCAACACTAACATTTTTTTGTTGTGGTTTAGATAGCACCTAATGATCTTTCGAGTAGTGTAAGCATTTTACTTCAACTAATACTTTTTTATGGAATATAGGTTTAATAACTGTACTTTCAGCTATTGATAGAAGGTTTCAGTTCCTGGAAAATAAACAGGCAGATGAATGTGAATGCGCACTTGAAGCATTAGGTCAAATTGGGACATGTAAGCACATCTTAAATGGCTTCTTCTACAAATCTCTGTTACCATTTTTCATTGCTTTTTATCAAGTTCTTCGAAAATCTCTGAAGTTCCGTGTGTAACCTACAGTTAGCACTGCCTTTCTCTTTTAAGTGTCTACAAACTGATATGAAAGAATGTGGACCGATCTTTGTATTTTCTCTTTTCTTGATACCATTTCTATCTTGAAGTCTCCCCTACCTACCAAAGGCTTGACACTAATAGCAAGTTTTGTTAGTTTATCCTTGAAATTATTATTTTGTTTATGCCATATGATTATGCTGCAGCTTCACAGGGAGCAACATCGCTTCTTTCAGCTCCACCTCCTGCTGCTAGACATGTTGTTAGTGCTGCTTTTGACCAGCAACAGCACAGTAAACAGTTGGTGAGGAAGTACTGTAGTTTGTGCTTGTTATCAGAAACATCTGAGTTTATTCCTTTATAATTATCTATTATCAACTTTTTTACTAACATGGGTTTTCTTCTCCCCTGGAACAATTAAAAAAAAATGAAAGATCAATCCTTGGAGCATCTGGGTAGATAATAGTACTTGCTATTTCATAACTGAGATTATTCAATGGAAATGCAGGCTGCAATGCATGCTCTTGCCAACATTGCTGGTGAAACACGTACTGAAAATATAGTGTTGGATACTAATTCAGAAGAAAACCTGAGACGCATGATCTATGAAAAAGCATCCAGCACTTCGAAGTTGACCCCATCAGTAAGTCAAACAATTTCAAGCTCCTGCTGTTACGGTGATGTAATTCGTTTGGCTTACGTCCCTTCAGTTCCATTCCTGTAATTAGTATACTGAACTCAAGAACCATCATTTGAGGAGCAGGAAAAAAATTATCAAATAAAGAGTTAAAACTTACCCGATATGCTCCTGATGTTATGCTATAGGATTCTTCTCTTTCTGAATCTATAGTACTCGGTTTAATGCGGATGTGTCCAGTCCTTCATGTATAATTAGCTGTCATCTCTGTGAAGTACTATTTTGTGCTTCTTGGTTAGTCAGATGTTATGCATACTGGTACTTATTGTATTACTGATATATGTTGCAGGGCCTTCTCCTATCTGTCCTACAACAGGATTCAGAAATTCGGCTCGCGGTAAAAATATGGAAGACTTCTATTTTTGCAACATTTTGATATCTTGAGTTCCTGCAATACATAATTTCATGCATGGTTATCTCTCCCATCAAACAAACATATATTAAAAAAAGTAAATGGTGGATATTTCATTATGTGCAATTGCGTGTGGTTCCTCTTTTAAGGGAAATCAGTCATGAGTCTTTGCTCTTCTTTTAACTGTAAATATGTTGGCCAAAATGGCAACCTGAGGTATCTTGTTCCTTGAATGAAAGGTCACAGTTCTATGCAAAGCAATCTTACGTTGTCAAAGGCTGTTGATGGTTCCTTTCTTCTGTAACTAGAATTTGCAGATTCCCCTCAATTGTTAGGTTCTCTTCATTTGATTACAGGGATATAGATTGATTACTGGACTAGTGGCTCGACCTTGGTGTCTGATGGAGATTATATCAAGACAGGAAATAATTGATATAGTGACTGACACCTTTACAGAAACAAAAAAGATAGGTCAGTCATTTTCAGTTTCTTAATATCAAAAACTGAATATAAAATTTTTTGTTTTCTCTGTATCTCGATTTTCTATAATCTATGTGTATCTTTCTGGTTCGGAACAGCTTGCGGAACTAATAGATTACGACAACTTTGTAGGCATGGAAGCTAGGCACAAATGCTGTGAAGCAATTTACAAGGCTCTCACATCATCAACTAAGCTAGTCAGTGATCCTGCCTTTGCTGGGATTGTTGCAAAGGTGTGGACTGACTTTTAGTGAATGCATCAAAATTTATATTCTGCATTCTTGTCATTATTTGATAACATTCATGAACATTGAATTGGTTGGCTCTGCATCTGTATTTGGCAGGTGTTTTTTATTGGGATTATGCCTTTAAGTCTTTTATACGAGCTTTTCATTTTTATACTAGAAATCCCTCTAATCTTAGGTCCAGCTATATGCTGAAGTGAGCAGTCCAATGATTCCTCAAATGTGGATAAAAGCCAAACTGAAAATGCTATTGTTTAGCTGTGATATTAATGTAACATAATGAGCATCAGAAGAAATTTCATAGAACTGTTTTAAATGAGCTTTCATATGATTATAAATTTTGGAGATGAAGAAAATACTTTCTAGCATTTTTGTGCCACGAGAGGAGACTGAAGTTTAAGTAAACAAGAATAGATGGAAATCGGGGAAACTACACTTTTGGTCCTCCGCTAATGACTTTTTTACAATTTGGTCCCCATCTACTATTGTTGGCTGCTTTTTTCTGAACCTTTTTACTGTTATAGAACCATTTTTCTTTGCAACATGAATTCCACCCTTTTAAAAAATTTGATTTTTGAAAATCAAATACGATTATGTCAGTAATTCAGAATAATATGAATTAAAAAGAAAATTGGAAAAAAAAAGGAAAAAAGAATGAAAAGAAAAGAACGATTAATGAAATAAAAATACGATATTATTTGGGATTCATTTGAACAATGGGGGATAAGGTTCAATTTATCAGTCAATTGAAATGTGTTGATGTACTGTTGTACCTGTGTTCCACTTTATTATTATTAATATTATTATTATTTATTTATTTATTTATTTTTTTCCCATACAGAATAAGAATTTAGGTTTTCCTGTTTCAAAAATTATTGCAGCTACAGGAAGCTATCAGAAGGGGTCCTTACCTTGCAAGGAGGCATGCTGAAGCTCAACCTGTAGTAATGACAGCGGATAGATTTTGATTTGGCCTCAAAAGTCTCTTCCTTATTAACAGTTAGAAAATGCACAATAGCCCAAGAAGGATTTTGAATACCAATCTGACATACAATGATCATATCTTTACTTGTAGGCTGTATTGTATGAACCGTTGTGTGATTGGATCCTAGCCTAGCATGAAAACGACGAAATCTTCTGGATCAATTGTGGTTCTTGGAAGCTAGCCCGGTGTTGCGTTTGGGATGTAGTATTAACTTCCGTTTGGGCAATATTGACAAATACAAACATTTTAGAAACAGTTTACAAAAAAGAGGACCGTGATGCATAATTTGGAAACTTCAGGTGTTCCATTGTGACTTTAATTGTTAGTCACAATAAGACTTGTCACCAGAGAGTTCATGGTGATGTCTAATTGTCTTTGACGGGTAGCAAGTGTGACCTCTGGTGACTCACGACAAGCGAGTCATAATAACACAACCTCCAATCCATATCCTAATCCCCAGTCGGAACCCCAGCTTACAGCTTCAATTTCACTGTCACACCACCAATAAACCACCATTTGTCAATAAATCAATGGCTGGCCATCAGCACAAACCGCCAGCTACACACAAACGCCAACACAAAAAAAAAAAAAAAAAAAACACCGAAACACTACCTCAATTAAAAAAAAAAAACCATTGTGAGATGAAGGGACGACCGGTAAACAACAATTGGCGTCCGAAATTAGATCACTATTGCAATCTAATTTCTGATTTCCGATCACAACGTTGATCTGATTTCCAACGCTAAGAATCGATTGGTGAGTGAGAGACGCAAAGAACGTTGGAGAAAGTGAGACACAGACGAAACGCCGGGGGAAGGGAGGGTGGATTGGTGGGCAAGGCATCTGATTTTTTTCAAAGTGGTCTACACACACCTCAAATTTTCAAAAAAGTCCCGAACTTGCTAATTTGTCTAATTTAATCTCCCCTTTTATGACGCCAAGATCTTGGTAGGTGGGCTTCCGGCACGGCAACACCTCCGGATAGGTAAATTTAATAATACTCACTAAACTTTGATAATGTAACTAATAATTCACTAAACTTTTAAATGTATCAACTAAGTTTATCTTCTATCACAGTTTCAATCGCCACTTGCATACACGGCCAACCCTCAGAATTTAGGTGCCCTGTCTGATAATACAAACAATGCTTCTTTCAATTAAATAATAGTTAAATTAGAAAAAAATATATTCTAATTACAGTATTTCACATTAAAAACAATCATTTTTATTATAGTGTATCATTTGCTCATTAACTTGTTGGCTTTATTGTATGACTAGATTTTCACCTGTGTATTACACGGGATGATAATATCAGATAATATAAGTAATTTAAGAAGACTAAACATGATTGTATAAAAAAGCTTTAAACTATAATATTTGACTGTTTATGTATGTGTAAAGAAAAACAATGTAGGTGTAACCCGTAATACGATATCTTTCATTAATAAAAATAAAAAAATTGTCTACACAAAAAACTAAAGAAAAACATTAATGAAAATTTTTGTAGTTTATATTAGACTGTCAATGTATAACGCACAGGAAATTATGTTACATCTGATAAACTTAGCAAGAATAAATAGTGAACGATAATACATATATTACAAAATTTATAGTAAAACTTGTTATTTGGTCATCTTTAGCCCATATCATAATTTTCGGACATTCTCATTTTCTAACTCTCGAAATATCTATATAAAATTTTTTGTGAGTGAACACCAACTTTTCTACAAAATACACGTGTTATTTATTGTCCTGTTTGTTTGTTTGTTTTTTTTTTAACTTTTGTAATATATGTTAATGATATTTAATTTTTCATAACACACATCTTCCTCAGATTAAATATTTCAATATGTTAATATAATTTAATCAGTGTTTAAAGAACTTAACCGTCATGACTAAATCAATTGGAAAAATTATGAATTAATTAATACTGGAACTAATCCATAAAACAATTCGATAGCGTGAGATAAACACAGATACGGTTCATAATAATTTTTTTCAATAACTATTCATTAAAATTTTAAACTTTTTTGAAACTCAAGGCTCATAACCCAAGACCCTATTATGTATAATCCTTCTCCAAGTACGTTAATGTAGGTATACATTATCAATTCTTTTCACTAAATAACCAATGTGAGATTCCCTTTTTATTCCCAAATAAAAACCAAATCCATATTGTGTATTTTGCATATCAATGAATTACATTACATAAAATAAAATTTAAAAATCACACAAATTTAAAACTGTTTAAAAAAACAGTATTCAACTATTATTATTTTTTTAGATGTAAAAATTGAATTCAAGTAGTTATTAAGATAAAATATGTGAAATTTCCTTTGATATAAGGGAACTCGTATAGAAAGGTTAGTTATTTAAATTATCCATTTATGAAGTTCTCTATATGAGGTAATATATTAAAATAAAACGACAAAAAGTAAATGAAATTAATAAAAAATAAGAAACTGAATTCATATTGTGAATTTTGAATAAATATCATTGAATTACATTACATAAAATAAAATTTACAAATCACACATATTTAAATCTGTTTAAAAAAACCGAATATAATTTTTTTAAAAGACGTATGAAATCGAATTTAAGTGATAATCTATATAATTACATGCATTACGGTTATTAAAATAAAATATGTGAAAGTTTCTTTGATGTAAGGGAACTTATATAGGAAAATTAAGATCTTGATTTAGTTATTTAAATTATCTATTTATGATATTATTTATGTAAGGTAATATATTAAAATAAAAGATAAATAATAAATAAAAATACTAAAAAAATTAAAAAAAAACCGAATTCATATTATGAATTTTGCATAAATATCAATGAATTACATTACATAAAAAAATTTAAAAATCACAAAGATTTAAAACTATTTAAAAAAAAAGATAACCGATTTCAAGCTTTTTTTCTAAGGATATAGAAAATCGATTCCAAATGATACTCTATATAATTGCATGCATTATGATTATTAAGACATAATATGTGAAAGTTTCCTTTGATATAAGGAGACTTATATATAAAAAGGTCAAGATCTTGATTTGTGATGATCTCTGTGTAAGGTAATACATTAAGATAAAAAGATAAAAAAATAAATGAAAATAATAAAAAGAAAAAATTAATCAAAGTCTAAGAATAAGCGTTAAACCAATGGCCAATATGCAACAACAGGATTTAGAAAGTAATTTTGGGCGGGAAAACGAGAAATGGAAACTAAATTACTTTAACGTATATATATAGATTATTTATTTATTTTTTTGGCTCTTGATGATTAACTGCAAATTTAAGTATTAAAGGTAGTCTTTCCTTAATTTTTTAAAATAATGAAATGCATTCTAATTTTTAACCCAACAACTTTGATTAAACTTTTCTAAAAATTGGTGTTGCAATAATGCTTAATTTTAGCAAATGACATTCTAAAAATTTTTCAAATATTTTTAAGGTCTCATCTATAATATATATATATATATATATATTTTGGTGCTCATTGGATGATGAAGCCCTATGCGATCGCATTACCTGCATATCCTCAGGGCGACCCATGCTAGCATAAATTTAATGGTGTTAGTGATGTAGATAACGATTATATTTTAGAAGTTAGTGGGCCCTCATTATACTTCATATATGTAACTATTAAATCATCAACATTTATTATTTAACAAAAAACTCACAAAACTTTTGAGAATATTTACCCTCCACTACCTATATAAATGCAAATTCTCTTATTTCCTTTAATTGTTGTAGGCTTTTATACTACCTTTTCCCGTATATTATTATACAAAAACACATGGAAGTGCCAATTGGGTGCTGCACATACAATTTCACGGCATCATAGGGCAGCACAAATTTCAGCAAAAAAAACATTTAAATAAAGGAAAATTTGCAATAGTTCAATCAATTGAATATTTTTGGGTATCTTTGGTTGGAACTATTGCAAATTTTTCTCTATTTAAATGAATTTTTTACTCAAATTGTGCTACGTTATGACGCCGTGGAGTGATATGTGTCGTAATCAAGTTGGTAAATATTCTTGAAAATTTAGTGAGTTTCTGATTATATATGAAAGTTTGGTGAGTTAATAGTTACATTTATGAAGTATAGTAAGTGTCCAATAACTTCTAAAATATACCTATTAACTACGTCACTAACACCGTTAAGTCTATGCGAACAGCGGTTTAAAATGGTGATAAATGGTAAACATTGTCTAAAATTTAGTGAGTTGCTGGTTATATTTGAAAGTTCAGTGAGTTAGTAGTTATATTTCCAAAGAAGTTTAGTGAGCATTCATTAAACTTACCCCCATTTGGACAAGGGTTTGATTTTCCTTCCTCACAATTTGTTTATGACGTCTTGATATATGGTTTTTACTGAGCCTAATGTAGAGGAATAGTAATGGAGAAAGTTTTAGAAAATTGAATTTACTTCTATGAAAAATTTCCGGCCCTCATATGGTGTATACAGCCACTTGATTGGATGTATCCCCAGTGCGTACATGTATGCGACACATTCCAAAGATGTCACTCGATCCAGCCCTCTATTTTTCTGAGCCAATGGCTAGGCCAGGTTGGGTTTTAAAACAATGCCTCCAAGTGCTTCATTGTCGATGAAAACCCGAGTTAGCACAAGATAATATGGTGCTCATATTGTGAAAACAAAGATTTCGAAAACTAAACCGGTCAGTGAATCAGAAAAGATAATGATTTAAGGGTCCAAAGGTTGGGTCAAACTGTTTTTAATTTAAAAAAAAAAACTTAAAAGTAAATGTTAAAATTTGTAAAATTGCCAAAAATTAATTATTTTGTTAATTTCTAAGTATGCATAATAATTAAAAAAATAATAACTTGAATAAATACATCAAATATATTATAAAAAATACCAACAATTTCACAAATACTAATTAACATTACTTGTTAAAGTTCAAACTTGAAAGCACTAAGATTATAGGTTATAAAATATAACGAAAACTCTATTTGTACATCACCACTTTTTTTTTTTTAAAAAAATATATAATTAATATTTTTTCAAATATTACAGTGGATGGTAAGGGTACATCAGCAGCACTTACGTAAAGTTTTATTAACACCTGAATAATTGACAAAAATATCCTTCACTAAAGAAGAAAAGCAAACATGCATTGAAGTCTTGAATAGACTATCAAACTTCCGCAATTTCTTTAATCCAAGTGTGTATCAGAGTCAAGTTAGTATGAAAGAAAAATTACCAAAAATAGAATCCAGAATTTTATAATTTTCATTATGAAAAACTACCATCAAAGGGTTATTGGCCTTGATAGTAAAACTTATAGAAAATTAATACCATTTATACTAATTAATAGGAGAGGGAAGTTTAGGAGAATATAAACAATTAAATAGGGCAAGTTTATACTTATTAAACAAGATGGGACTAACAATAAAACAAAATTTAGAACAAGCTAAAAATTCAAAACAACTTAAAACTATAATTGAGACTCTACTCAATGAATTACAACAGATAATTAGACAAAAAATTATAAAGATATAAATAAAACTATAGAAATACAAATATTAGAAGCAAAACAAAAGGTTAATAAGTTAACCGCACAAATAATAAAAATGGAGAACGCCGTGAGAGAAATAAAACATAAACTAGAAAAAAATAGGAAATACACTTTAGGAGTATAGGAAGAACCCTTAGAAGAAAAATACAAACCTCAATTAAACAAATTAATATGATAAGACTAGTGAAAGAAGAAAAGGAAGAAAAAAAATGGAAGGAAAGGGAATGCCAAAAAGATTAGAATTATAGTGAAAAATATGGTAATCTATATACCATTACATATTGGGTGGGAAGGTTTAAGAGCGGCGGCATCAAGGAAAAGCTCTAGGTTGGATGGGTTTGTGCAAACTTTGAACTTTTGGCGTAGACTCTACCCTGAAAGTTTGATTAATTTTTTGATAAAGAGATTAAAAATGCCAAAGAAATATTTTATCAACAAACTACACAAATTTGAAATTCAATTTAAATGGTATAAGTGATCGAGATTGAATGAGGTACAATAGGCACTCAACTTTTAGTTGCAATTAGCTTAGTTGCTCGCGATTTTGAGACATTTCCTATTGATTGATATAGATATTGTAGTTAAACCTTAAATACATGAGAACTAAAATGCATATGATTTAAATACTTCGTATCTTGAATTTCAACGTCTATGTGTCTTTTTTCCCCTTTTTTTCCGATGCACTCTGAACCACATCAAACTCCTTACGTACATATTTCAAGATAGGGATTTTAAAATCGTCAAATATGCATAACGACTAATGTAGTTCCGAAAGAAGTTTTCCACATTTTGGAATAGTTTTGTTCTATTTTTAAATATTAAACATATATATGGACATCCTGTGTCATATATTTCATATATTTTTGTTAGCGTGCTGGTTATTTACAAAGGTCAATTCAATTACTCCTTCTGTCCCAAAAAGATATTCATCCTTTTCTTTTTTATCTGTCCCAAATTATATTCCCCTTTCCTTAATTAATTTTTAAATTTTCAAATATGCCCTTATTTATTATGCATATTAATCAACAATAAAGAACAATCAATGTGAAATATTAAATGAAACAAAGGGCATATTAGGAAATATGTTATTAAATTGTACATTTCCAATAACATTAAATGATGGTTTCTTAATTTATGTGAAAAATAAAAGAGGAATATTTTTTTGGGACGGAGGGAGTATTTTACTTTAGAACATGTTGTGTCTATAACAACTATCATACGTGAACCGTACGTGTGATATATGCACTTCCGTAAGATCGTGGATTGCTCGCAAGTGTAAAAAATTTATTTTACAAATTGCTAAATCAATGTAGTTGGTCAAATCTGTGCAATGCACGAACTATGCTTCACATGCAATAATAATAAATAAAAGTCAAGGTTAATCGCTCACCAATGTTAGACTTCTCAGTGTGAGAACCGAAAATAATGATATGTACTATGAAAGAAAGTTCACAACCAATATAGTTTCAAAAAAAGTTTTTCAAAATTTAGGCTAACTTTATTATACATTTTGTATTAAAATGTTATTGTATCATCTATTTTAGTTAATTTTCCTTCACATATAAGAGCGTCGACTATGTCGATGATGATTTATTAGATTAATTTATCAAATTTTCAATAGGTTTTGTTATGTGATGAAAATATCTCTGTATGAAATTGATAAATAATTTGTTTTAGAAAAAAGTAGCTTCTTTGTTCTCGTGCAACACACGGATAATACACTAGAAATAAATGAAAATCTAATAAAAATATATGAAGTGATGGAAAAGAAGAGGCCCAAAAGAGAAATAACAGGTAAAGAATTAGAAGTTATAAACAGATTATGAATAAATATGATAAGAGAGCAATAGAAAAGTTTATGGAAAATTCTTCAAAAGAAGACCATATAGAAAAATTTAAAGCCCTTAGTCTAGAAGATATTAATATGAATAAAGAGACCAGGTGCTACCACAAATACCACTTCATTTACCCCCATTAACTAATCAAGAAATATAAATACACTAGAACAAAACCAAAATTTTACAAAAACTGGAAGATCTAACATTTTAATACCACAAGAACAATATTTTACAAAACCAAGTAGTAATTATCCTTAGGAATATACATCATGGAGAAGCATGGAAACCCAAATTAGTATAGAAGGAAGATGGATAGATTTAGTATGTGTATAAAATGCAGAGTATGAATTATTGAAATAGAATTATGGGCGAAATCCATGGCTACGTTGGCCTATACTAGAGAATTAACTGGAAGACAATTCCAACTTATGTTAAAAAATACATTCATAGAACTATAGCAAGATGGTAGGAAAACTGTGATGAAGAAATGAAGATGGATAAGAGGAAATGGTCAAGATGAAATATGAACTATTTTTATCATATATGAAGAAATATTGAGAAGATAACATACTTTAGTAACATGTAGAGGTACTAAAGAAGATTCTAAAAAGAGAAATAGATATTTATTAGCTAACCTTTTGATATGTGATATGTGCTATTTTAAACAATTTGCATGTGAATTTGGAGAATATTTTGAAAAATCAGAATATGGTATAGAAGGACAAGCTTTTGAATCTATGAATCTAATATTATTATTCAAGCCACCTAGCCCATGGAACCTAGAATTATATAAAAAATTGTTAGAGATAAATATACCAAGACCAAATGATACAAGATGAGCAAGAATACAATTTATAGAACAAAAACAAGAAGATAAATGCTCACATGCTAATAATATATCAAAATATCATAAAACTTATAAAAGACTGTATTGTAATAAGTTACAATAAAAACCTTGAGCCCCCTCCCCCCCCCCAAAAAAAAAAAAACCCAAAAAAAAAAAATATATATATATATATATAAAAATATGCAATTGGGATGTCAACCTTCAAG
>CAVNYN010217986.1:0-45643 GCA_963692815.1 Nyctanthes arbor-tristis | reverse complement strand
TTTATTTTCCAATTTAGGATATATATTTCAAATATTTAATAATTTTAAATTTGTTAAAATAAAAAAATGAGAAATACAAGTAAGTCTAGTGCTTCTACATTACAGAGGCATGTTAATACTTTTGTTGCATATAAAGTTCTTCTATTTGTTTATTCTAAACGTTGTTTATATGTGTTTTTACGTTCCTAAGTCTATAGAAAATTTTTTTCACAAGCCCGGAAAAGCCCGAAAAAAACCGAATTATTACCCGAGCCCGAACCGGGACCGAAACCGTTTGGGCTTGCCATTTTTAGGACCGAGACCGGGACCGAACCGAAGATGTTTGGTCCGGTCTTGGTCCTTCAAAAACCCGGGACCAAAACCCGTTTGCACAGCCCTAGTGGTGGTCCACTGTCAAAACTCAAAAGGTAAAGAGGGATTGGGAGATTCTAGGAATAATTGACGGTTTTTAAGGCCAGAAAAAAAAAACTAAATATAATCAAATTGGTCGAGTTGAAACCCTGGTTTATCGGGTTGGTAGATCCAACCCGAAACCCAACTCGACCCGAGTTGGATAATTCATTCCCAATCCAATACCGACCTGCGTAGTTGATTAACCAATCCAATCAGACCCGAGTTGGGTAGGTCGGGTCGGTTTTACCGGGTTACCGGTTTATACGCACAGCTTTAGATGCGAACATAGGCCCTATATATATATATATATACACCACGGATATTGCTCAATACACCACATAACAATTATTTTAAAGGTTCTCAATATTTACTTCTTAAGAGCATCCACAATAGAGGCTTTAAATCACCTTTTTAGTCGTATGTATCAGTTACAACTCAAAAATGAAGTTACAATGGAGGTGTTCGAAATTGCTAAAAGAATCTTTTTAACTTTAAGTTAAAATTGTTGTTAAAATTGCAATAATTTTAACAACCATAGTTACATTCACTCACTTGCTTTTCATTTAATTTATATATTGTAATTGTTGACTTTAGACCCTTGGGGAAATAAAATATAAACATTGACCAATAAGCTTTATTTGTAGTTAAATTTAACACATTTAATTTGTAAATTTAACATCTCCAATGTGTTAATAATTGATAGCTAAATTTAAAATGTTGACATATCATTTAACAATCACATAAACTCTATTTTTTTTTTTACTTACAGGACAAGCTAAATTTAACAACTTCATTATGGATGCTCTAATGTCATTACATTCATCCAAACTTTTTCTCCTTCAATTATTATTCTCTTTAATCATCCACTAATTATAAATTTTATCTGTATAGATATATTTTGTCTAAATATTTTCTATGGAAACACTAATATATATATATATATAGAGAGAGAGAGAGAGAGGGAGGGAGGGAGAGAATGAAAATTTGATTGCATAATTGTAATTATAAACAAAGTTAAAGACCTTTAATGCCATTATAATGTGGTGCATAAAAAAAAAATTGTAGTATGAATGACTATCCTTCTACTTAAGGGCCTTTTTATATGGAAATAATTTCTTAAAATCAATTTTCATTCAAACTCATTTTTAACTAAATATTTACTCGTTACAATAATTGTACGCATAAATTCGTAACTTTTCTTTAATTTCTAAATATAGATTCTGCAAAAAAAAAAAAAAGGAAAAACACTTTCTATAAAATCAATTCTCTAAAAATCCAGGGATCTCCAGCATCCAAATTTCGGGCCATCCCCCTTCCCTAGCAAAGGGATTTCCATAGGGGTCCTAAATATATTCATCTACAAAAGGGAAAACCCATGAATGGAACGTTATGGATTGGAACCTAAACTCAAGGGTGCTAGATCATGATCACTTTCATTTAATATATTTATCGAAGATAATAACTCGTTTAAGAATACCAATATCAAGATTTTAAATGTTTGTTTAAATATGTGAAGTGCATTTTTACTAGTAGCTTCATTGCTCAAATTCATTTATTTTAATTTTAATTACTCCATCTGTCCTATTAAGATAGATTAGTTTTATTTTTTTGCCCATTCTAAATTATATGTCACTTTTTTATTAAAATGCGGCTGGAATTTTAACATTTGTATATCTCTTTATTTAATATATATTGTTACTTATGAATTAACAACATTAGACTGAAATAATTAATACATTTTACTTTTTTAACAGTTTAATTGAACATTTCTTAATCTTTTGAGATCGGAATAAACCTATCTTAGTCGGACAAAGAGAGAACCGTATGAACCTACATGTCATTACTCATAAGAAGGTAATGATTGAAATCATGAATCATTAACTTCCAAAAAAAATAGAAGTGACTTGCAACAAAGGTTCCCAAACTTTGCATCTACTTGCACTTTCGTCCCTAATCTTTTGATCTGGACGAGGAAACTCACAATCTCTCCAAGGGTTTCCCCTTTATTTGGCGGAAATCTTTTCCCTAAATTTAGGGGAAACCAATATTGCACACCAGTGGTTTCCCTTAAATTTAGGGGAACCCATTTTCATATACGTTTTCATTTGTTTTAATTTTATAAAACTAGGAATAATATATTTAATTTAGTTGATGTTATAAATTAGAAGAAAAGAATAAAAATAGAGAGAAAACTAGTGAATTGTGTGTATTATTCTCAATAAAAGGGGCTATTTATAGATTTACAATACCCAAGAAGTTTTGGTGAACAAGTAAAATACTCTTGGAGTGGTGACCAAGATACGACGGCTATTTAGGGTTTCAGGGTTAGTCATTCAAACTAAAATACTATTTGCAACACTTCCCCTTGAATGACTATCTATGCATTAACTGTCTCGTTAAAAACCTCATTTGGAGAAAAACCCAACGGGAGAAAAACATACCAAACTAGTAAAAAGAGTATAATTAATTCTAATCAACTTTGGAGTGTACAATTGTTGCCTCATTAAAACTTTGCCAGAAAAACCCGGTGGAACAAAAACTGATCGAAGGAAAAAGAGTACAGTTGCTCCCCCTGATTTCAGCCAACAATGGTTCTCGTGTTTAGTCATCCATATCTCTCCAATATCTTCAATATTTTGAAATATATTCTGCTTAGAGTAGAGTATTAACTGTTCAGGAGTTTTATACTGAGGGTCATTATTATATATGTCACAGACATTTATTACACAAAGAATATGTTTCGTTAAAACCTTATATGGAAAAAACCCTGTAGGAAAAAATCCAAGTGAAGAAAAAATAGTACATTATTCTTTAGATACGTCATTGATGTTGCCTCGTTAAAAACCTTGCTAAGGAAACCCATTGGGACAAAACCTTAGTCAAGGGAAAAAGAGTACAATGTGTATCTCCTTCATATTATCTGGCAATGTATACAAGAACTTTAAATTTTTTATATGCTTCATTCAAGCATATCAAATCTAATGATATATTTTCATATATTGCCAGTTGAATGAAACTTCAGTTTTCAATAACATCTACCACATATTTACTGCTCTTTTAGCATAACTATCGATTGTGATATTATTGATATTGTAACAATATCTTTGTCAATATTCAATGTTAACAATTTTGATGAAATTGATTCATCATTCTCACTATTAATTGAGCTCATGAGCATGTGTAGTCAGCTATTATTTCTTGTCGATTCCATCTAGTCTCAGTATAGACATAACTTATAAAGATCTCTTTATTCCAATAATTTCAGGTACCTGAGCTGTTTTAGGCACTTTTTAATTTGTTATGTCTGTATAATCTTTTAGAGTATATATGCCTCAAAATGACCATCACAAGTATCTGCTCCGTATTCCTTTTCATGGATGTTTATTTTGGAATCGACCACGTCATGCTTCAGGCATCCCATTAATATCTCAAATCTTCTTATAGGATTTTATATCAATCCATGTTGGAGCATGAACTTGGTATGTCTGTTGGTAACGATGCAATCAATAATCTGAAATGCATATTATCTCACAAACTTCAGATTTGCATTATAAATGCGAGGATTACAAGTGAGTATTTCATATATTTGTTATCAACTACCAATTCATCTCCCTAATACTAAGAAGACTATTTAATTTAAGAAATAGTCAGAAAAACATGTTCATCCTTCATGGATGAAGCAAACAAATAAGGATTTTCAAATCCATCATATATTCTCAGCATTACAATAATATCTATCTTAGTATGCGTGGTGGAGCGACTATACATATCGCACTTATCAACTTTAGATAAAGGCTTCTGACTATAAGCCAAATATGGGGATCTCATATATTCTATTGACATGTTATATAAGAATAATGCTGTAAGTAAAAGATCAATATCACTTAAAGACAAATGATTTGTTCTCAATTCTGAGGCGTATAATATTATTTTGCTAACCATAGGCAATTAATATCCCAATCAATATATGAATAATTAATGACTTTTGGGATAAAATTTACTAGCAAGATACATATGTCTTTTATGATATCTGAAACTTTTGCTCATAATCAATCAATTGAGCAAATATTCTCGCAAATTTCTGGTTACGAGTTTGACATGTGACCTCTAGTGGATCCGAATTTATAAAATATCTAGAAGGTCTACATGGAGGGTGAGTGGACTCACAAGATTCACTCTGAGTATTTTCCAGATATATTTGGAACTCAGTTCCAAATAGCTAGTGGTTATTAATAGTCAAATTGCCTGAGAACTTGCAGTACACAAGAATTCTTTTAAATGGAAGAATCCTCTATTCTTCACATAATTCTCAATAGTTTTTATTATCAACAAACCGAGATCGTCTAACCAGTCATGCCAAATAATAAAATTTTCATAATATTGAACTTCTGGTCCAATATGACAAATAATGTATTTGAACAACACTAACAAAAATTTTTAAGCAAAAGACATCAGATTCTCAACCAAATACATGCCATAAGGGAGAATACTGATAATAGATAATTGGTCTTCCGATACGAATTACAGCATGTAATATGACATGATCCCAAATAGAAATTGGGAGTTTTGTTTTTATAGACAATGGTCTAACAATTAACTAAACAGTTCTGTTAAACCATTCTGAGTGTAAACATGAGCAACTAAATACTCAACCTCAATTTTGACTGCCATGCAATAATCGTCGAATGCTTGAGATCAAAACTCACCAGCATCATCAAGGCAAGCTTTCTTGATTCCATGAATTGATCTTTTTAGTTTTATTCTATGAGCAAGTAGTCTAGTAAACACTACATTTCTAGTAGAAAGCAAGCGAACATGGGACCATCTAATAGAAGTATCAATCAATACCATAAATTAATAATGGTCTATATAGTGGGTATATCAGCCCATATATATCTCTATGAATTCTTTCCAAGAAAATTAGAGACTAAATATTAACCTTTATACTAGAAGGTTTGATGACTAACATGCATGCTTGCTCACAGTAGCACATGGGAAACCATTTGCTAAAAGAAACTTCTGGTTCTTTAAATTGTACCCATGTGAATTATGTACCGCATCATAGTTACTCATGTATGCCCAAACCTATCATACCAAGGTATAAAGTTCTTTCAATCAACAAACTTCATGTTCATGACATGGTTTGGTTTGTCTCAATTGCTTTTATGAGTGTATAATACATTCCAAACGGTAGTGTTGAGAATTTCTCCTTTATCTGCATTGAGCCAGATACAAAGGAATTTATGCAAAAATGTCATCATCTTTTTGTATTATCTCAATGTAATATCCATTGGATATATTTAGAAATCAGTAAATTTCTTTTGAATTTACTGAAATGCATCATCAATATACAATTTAGTATTATTTGTCAAAATAATACAAGTTCTTCTGGAGCTTCTGATGATATTCGATGCACTTGATATATAGTATTAACATTATTTTCAACTAATATTAATTCAGAAAGTGCTTTGTCTTGAATAATGGTGTGTGCAATTGCACTATCAACTAGAACAATTTATTATGATGAACCAATAATTAGGTTATCAATATTCTCTTTTGGACCCGCTAAGAAATCAGAAACATCAAAGTGAGTCACAACTTGACCATCATAATCAAGGAAATTAATCTCTACTTTCCCTTTTCCCTTGATTGACTACAAGTTAGAGATCCACAAGGTATTTTGCCATACGACAGGTACATGCTCAATGCCCTTTCATACTCCTTTTAAATGAGCTATTATTATTTGGACGCTTTATGCATCTTACTGGTAGGGCTTTGTTCCTGAGTTTTTCCATGTCTTCACCCATAGTTCAAGATGAGATGTTGCATTTACTTCGGGAAATGCAATGAAACCAGTAGGACGTAACTCATGATTTTTCATATATTATGTGGATCTTTGACGGTAACGTACTCAACTTTGAGTTAGACATAATGACGAAGGAAATTAAGTGCTTTTGCACAATCCTTAGATGTGTTTCCTTCTTTTGTTGTCTTACCTAAGCCTCTTGAGGTCTATAACATCAATGGCTCATGACAAATAATCCTTGCCAATATGTCATGTGCAACTAACTAAAATTTGGTAATACTGGCTATTAGTATAACTTTATGATATGTAAAGTCATAAACTCAATATCAACGGGATATGAATATTTATACTCTATTTCATGGAGTATTATTTCATATATCACCAATATCTATAGTCATCAAGACATATGCTACTTCAGGAGTATAGTTAATTATACTTTTAGAGTCAATTTGAGTTATTGCTACTTCAGGAGCAATATATCAACATTCTTCAGGACTATTGAATTAGCAAATAAATCAGATCCTTAGATCCAATATTAATTGCTTTTCAAGAGCATGTAACATTGTTTAGAATATTACAATTGGTTGTGATACTATGGGAGTAACAACTTATTTAATCTAACTGAATTAATTAACTAAAAATATATAATACAAAAACAAATAAATAATGTATATAATGAATACGAAAAAGAAATAATTGCTTTATAATAAACAATGTAAAATATTCTTCAGAAATATTTGTTTACTGTATTTTTCTTTAAGAAAATACAGATATAAATATCATATATTATGCTCTCAAGGAGCACATCATATTCAGTTAGAATATGACGAGACCATGTTGTGCTCTTCAGGAATCACAATGTATTAATCTTAATAATCTTCAGGACTATCAGGAATTATAGAATCATGTTTCTTCAGGAATCACGACAAATCACATGTCTTATATGACTTTTCCAAAGATAATCATATTCTTCTGGAATATGAGATGTAATTGGCGAATCTTCAGGAATCACAAGAATAATATATGCGCCATGAATAAACGAATTATGTAATACGTCGTTAAACATTCTAAAACCGACTAACAATAATATAATATATCACTATCAATCTTGTAAGTAATAATCGAATTGAATAGAGAAATTAAGATGGTGCGTCTCAATATCACCTTCACTTACGGTTTTAGTGATGGTTCAATCTTGAATCACCAAACAAAGTTGTAGACCCACGTAACTTCCTGCAAACTGTGCTATGAAGGAGTTTAGTTGATTTCAATTACAATCTATAAAATAATATATCAAAAACAAAATAACCGTTTTGTTAAAGCATCAAACTTTTTCTTTTAAGCTTCATAGAGAAAAAGGAATTTTTTTTTCTAAATGTTTTTAATAAAGAAAAGAAATTTTGTACTTCAAAACTTATGAGCTTTTTCGTGCTGATAACATGTTATAAACTAGAAGAAAAGAATATAAAATGGAGAGAAAACTCGTAAATTGTGTGTATTATTCTCAATACAAAATGGGCTATTTATAGATTTACAATACCCATAAAGTCTTTGTGGGCAAATAAAATACTCTTGGAGTGGTGACCAAGATACGACGGCTATTTAGGGTTTCAGGGTTAGTCATTCACACTGAAATACTATTTACAATAGTTGAAACCATACTTATTTTTTTATAATAATTATAATTAGTTAAGATTAAATAATTTGTATGTTGAAAGGGGCCAATTAAAAAATATCGTGGGGGAAAAAACGGAAAATCTAACCCATTTGAACAAAAATTAAATGATTAACAATTACACTTTTTTGAGGCATCCAACTAAACAACAATACATTAACAAGCACACGCATAATTTCAAGAAAATAACCAAACAACGACACATTAATAAAGACAAATACTCAAGCCAACTCATTAACATACACGAACTTAATTTTCAGAATTACGATATTACTCCCACAGATGTTCAATTAAGGCATCACGAAGTGCATAGTGAGCTTCAGTATTCCTAATTTGCTAATGGTAATCAAGAAACCTTTGGAATCAAGCTTCTTCATTGTGAGCCATCTCAACCTCCGGTGTTGGAGCTTCCCTCCACTCTTGAATTGGGGCATTAACATCATGCTTACCCTCAACAATTATGTTATGCAAGTTTATGCATGTTGTCATTATATTTTTCAATACACGTTTGACCCAAAAGCGTACAGGTCCTACTACAACTGCAAACCTTGACTGCAAAACTCCAAAAGCACGTTCTACATCTTTCCTACAACTTTCTTGTTTAGTTGCAAATAGCTTCTTTTTGGGACCACAGGGATCGTGAATTGTTTGCACAATAGTCAACCACTTTGCGTATATAATGTTAGCTAAGTAAAAACCACTTTGTGTATATACTGTTAGCTACGTAATAACCTTTCCAATACATTAATGTCATTGTTTGATCTAGGTAACCCAAAGTTAGCATGCTATATCCATAGATCATAGTTGGCTATTACTTCTATGATAATAGTCGGGCTTCCACTGCGACCTGTGTACTGTCCTACTCAAGCAGTTGGACAATTTTTCCACCTCTAGTGCATACAATCTAGGCTATGCAACATTACGGGAATAACCCATTATTTACCGATATAGAGTAGTTTAGCAATATTATTAGAGTTTGGTGATCTTCGGTACTCGGGGCAAGAGATCTCAATAATAGATTAACAAAACCGCTTCACACTCTCAATAGCAGTAGATTCTCCAATTTTAATGTCTTCATGAGTTGCATCTATAGCTATGCCATAAGCTAGCATTCGAAATACAGATGTTATCTTTTAAAGGGGAGACAAACTTAACTTTACTCGTTGCATCCCTCTTTTGTATAAAATAATTTTCATGACCCTGCATGGCATGAACTAGCTGCATGAATAAACTTTGGGGCATAAGAAATCGACGCCAAAATATCTCCTCGTTAAATCATGGAATTTCAGCAAAATAGTCGCTGAATAAGTTAACATCTGCAGCTTCTCACTCATGGTTGATTTCAATTTTCCCCAAGACCAAGCCTCCATGCTTTGGCATGACATTTCACTATTGGTTGATATTATGTCAGGAAAAGATTGTTGTTGCATTGAATACGAATAATCGCTTCCGTTTCTGCATCAATTATGTTCATCACTAATTTGCAAATTTGGGGTTCTCCTTCATTTTCATCATTAGGGTATGCAGATGAATAAGTAGAAGAGGAACCTCCAAAGTTGAAGTTCATCTTTCTCGTATACTAAAAGTAGGTGTTGTAGTAAAATTGTGAGATAGCCCATTTTTAAATAGGGGATGATGGGGATAAGTTTATGGTAGGTGACACATGGTAGGTAGATGATACAAGTTGTAGTATCACATGTTTTGTATGTTAGTAGGTGGTATTGATCATGGAGATAATTATGTAGTGTGTGGATTAAAATTTTTTTTTGTAACATGGTAAAATTAAAGGAAAAATTGAAGATCTGTGGTGGTAATAGAGGGATTGGGCCAGTAGGCCCTACAAATCATGCTCCTTCTTGCCAATTTGGAGCCCCCACATGTGCTACCTCTATTAACAGATGCAGCATATCATGTATGTCACCTTTTCAAAAGTATACTTCATTTGAATTCAGGCCCCCTTTTGCAAATCTCATGACCTTTGCCCCCACATTGACTCGTCATGTCATTTCAAGTAAAAAATGACTCATTTTTTGTGGTTGGAGAAAGAAGAGCAAACTGCATCAAGCTCATGGGCATTGATTCTTTGCAGATGGAGTCGATTTTTTGCGAATGGAATCGATTGTTTGCAGATTTTGGGACACATAATTTCACTTTTTTCAGTTGACCTGACTCATCATCCATAGCTTTGATAAGTCACAGAGATTCAAAGATCATAATCTACAGAGTCCAAGAGATATGGCACCCTAACAGTTGGATTATGAGATTTTTAAACCCGTTTACGCTCCCTTCTCTCTATAAATAGTTGAACCCTAGAAGAAATGTACACACCTTGGGAGCAAATCCTAAAATGTTGCAATTCAAGTGAAATAAACGGTGGCGTCAAGAACTCATAGTCCCAGTTACTCATATAAAGAGGACTTGCATATTGTTCACGTTTGGCTCGACGTTACTTAAAATCCAATTATTGGCATAAATCAATCAAAGAACATGCTTTGGATTCGAGTTACAGACAAGTACAATAGTAAACTTCCACCATCCATCACGCTAAAGCGTAGTATGAAATCACTTGATAAGCAAATGCAAACGATTAAATTTGCAATCAGCAAAATGAGGTGATGTATTGTCCAAGTTGAAGAAGTTCACCCTAGTGGTGCTTTTGAGCATAACATTGAAAGCATTAACGTCCAGTATTATATTGTACAATATTGAACTTAATTTAACAAATTTTTTTCTTTCGCTTCGCAGTATCAGAGAGCAAAAGAAATGGTGGAGCTTCAAGAGCCAAAATTTAGAAATGTTGGAACTTCGATCATGTCTGGCCTCTAATGAAAGACATGGAGAAATTTACCAATGACGAAAACCCAGCCAGGAGATTTGTCCAGCGTCAAAGGGACAACAATAATTCCACTAAGCTAGATTCTCCTGGTCAAAATGACTATGGTCCTCGCCAAAGCAGCATGAAATACCGCCCTTCAATTTAAACCTTGATGATGAAAATTACAGGACTCCTTCAACTCAGCATCCAGTTGGAGTTAAAAAGTATCTAAACTTAAGAGGAAAAATGAGGATGGTACCTCAAAGATTATTGAAGTGATTCAAGAAGAAAACTACAAATTTGGAGAATACTTGCCGAAAGGCAGTGAGGAGAGGTAAAAATGGCATGACTTGTAAGTGAGAAAATTCAATTTTGCAGAGGAATAATAGGAGAACAAGATTTTATTCACTGATTTGTCTACAGTGGCAAAACCCCTATATGCATCAGTTCTTGGAAGATGAACATATTAGAATTACTCGAAAGAGACAAGAGCTTCAAGGTGAAAGGTCTCAAAATATTCCAGCTTCCTTCAATAAGTTCTTTAGAGATCTTGAAGGAGCATCAAGTCATTTGCTAGATTATTGAAATTTGTGGTCGTTGTTTATCAAGTAGTATCAATTTCCCAGTGTGTTTGTTAAGTTTTTCATTATCTTGTTCAACTTGTTGTTTGTATTCTTGTCTTCTTTGATTGTGTTGTAGCACTTAAATTGTTCGGTTTTATCATAAATGTTAACAAACTTAACTTGTTATTTGTTAAGTTTGTCATGTTTGTATCGTACCTATTCGAAATAAAATTCCACTTGTTCTAAAATTTAAATTACAATAATGGTAATTAATAAAAATTAAAAAATATATAATATTTTAATTACAAAAAAATAAATTAATAGTATTAATAAAAACACAAAAAAATTGTAACAAAAAAAATGAAAAAATTGTAGCGACCTGAAAACTTTAATACTATAAATTCTAAAATTTCAAATTCTTAAGTCGTGTCGCTACCAATTTCTTTGAATTTTAATTCTTTAATTTAATTTAATTATATATAATAATAATGATTTATCTTACATAAGAATTTATTTATTTGATTATTTACCATTTAATTAACCATTTAAATAAGTTAGTATAATTAATATTTTATGAATTGTTTTAGCCATTTAACAATTTAGAGCATTTATAAATAAATATATATATATATATATAATTTCATTGATTATTTTGTGTTGGGCAGCCTTTAGCACAAAGGTCTTAATCTATTGTAGCCCATAAGAGAACTCTTGGACTTGAGATAGGAAGTTTTGGCCCCAAGCAAACAAACTTTGGCCCCAAGCAACAATTTCTAAGATTTTTCACAAAATTTTATCTCCTCATAGTGTATAAAAGCCATTTCTTTCAATCTCTCTCATTTGGCAACCCTAGCCACTCTAATAGGTAAAAGAGTTTCTCTTGCATCTCCATTTTTACTTAACACCATAGTTTATCACCATCATCTTCATCATCGAAAATGCAAAGAAAATATTTATCTTCACACTTTAATTCCAAGCATACATATACATGACTAAGCTAGTAAAATTTCCTTCAATTTTTGTACAAATAGATATCCCACACACACACACACACGAATTCAGTTGGAGTCTTCACTAGCAATTTCTTCAATATGTACACAGAGGATTTTACGAAGATTTCAAATTTAACACATATATGCACACTGCTTAGTTCGAACAAGCATTTCTTTTCTACATTTTCATATTGATGCATACACCCAAATTCAATAAGCAAAAAGGAATGAAAAACCCTCTTTCTTGCTCCAAACACCCACCACCGTGCACCACCTCCGCCACCGTCGACCACCACTGCCACCAACACGACCGCCATGTTTCACCACCAAAACTTCACCCATTCAACTCATTTCACAAAGGGGAACCTAACCCAAGCTTTTACTTTCATTTTTATGCAATTTATTTTAGAAAATTTTTGAATTTTGGGGGTGAGTTCTTGAGCGAGCAACCCCTATTTTCACCTCCTGCCATGCTTGCGCCCAAAATCGTTCCTTGCGGCCATTGTCATCGCGTAAGGGATAGGGCGACGTGTTCTGGCGCGGGTTTCGCCGACGAGGGCGTCGATCCGACGCTGCTCTTCCCCCCTTTTGCGTCTCTGTTGTTCGAACAAGATGGGACCTAGGGAGTAAATATAATAGTTTTAATATTTTAATTTCAGCCCCCAACGTTTTAAAGTGATTTATTTAAGCCTAAGTTTTGCATTTTCATTTAAGTAAGCATATAAGTTTCTGATTGGGTTACCTTTGGCCCCCGAAATTTTGATCCCTAACAAATGGGTCCATAAACTTACATTATGCTTAGTTTAGCCTATAAACTTTTACTTTCAATTAATTTAGTCTCTTATTTTGGGTTTCTTCCAAATTAGTTTTGAAAGTTTAAAAAAATCTTAATTTTAGTTTATGTTTAGATTTTATTTATTTAAACCCTAAAATTAGTTTATGTTTATTTTCGATTTAAAGCTCTAATTTCCATTAAATATGAGATTTAATGACTTTAGTCATTTAAATTCTAACTTTTTGGATTATTGAATTTTTAAGGACTTCTAAATTTGTTTAAATAAATTCCTTTATTTTTATGCCAAATTTGTTAATCTTTGATTTTCTTGTTTTCCATAACTTTTGGAGATCGGAAGAGCGTCGTGTAGGCACGATCTCCCTTAAATATTTCATATAGTTATTTTATTATAACCTAGTTTAAAAATAGTTCCTTTTATAATATGACTCATTTCTCCAAAAAATACTAATTTGAGTTTTATATTCTTTTATAGACGAGAAGTGAAGAACAAAGTGATTAGGGGTTTGCCCATTAGCTCGACTCGGTGAAACTTGAGGTAGACTCTTTTCTAAAGATATTTTCTCAAAAGTAGCGCTAATATTAATTGATTGTTCTATGAATGTGCATATAGAATGTGATTTATGTTCTTATATGTTATTTACATGAGCTTAATTGCTTTATGTCTGAGACGAGATGAGATGAGACTTTTGCATATACTTTACCGCTATGCATAGACTTTGCATGCATGCTATGATGCTACTATGCGCACTAGTATTTATATGCCTTAGGGCATGAGACGAGAGTCAGAAACCTGCATTTACCATACGATGCTTGTTTTCGAGTAAAGACTATTTGAGACTTATGAGATGTGAATTGTATTTTTATGTGTATATTTGAAACATATATTGATTAATATTGCGTTGAGTCTACTGAGTATTTCTATGAAATACTCATTCCTTTCAAAATTAGTATTTTACAGATTTAGAGTCGGAGGAGATGCCTTGAGCAACGATGGCTTTCAAATAAAATAAACTAGTTTTATTTTGAATGATTCAAATTTTGTTTGAGTACTTTGAAAACTTTTGATTTTGTGTGGAATAGTTTAACTTATCACTGTCCAATTATCTTTTTGATTATTACTATTGAATCAAGATATTTTTCGCTTTATATCTGCTCTTGATTTTAAAGAGAAAAAGAGAAAATTATTAACGTCTCGAGTGTTTAGAACCCGGGGCGTTACAACAATTAAGTGTTAAAAACAAAATTAATTCAAGAATGAAATTTTCGTAATTAGATTGGTTGCACTATTGTAAATATGGGGATGACATTTTTGTAATAAATTCACTTCCCACAAATATAACTATTGCTTTTCTTCGCTTTTAATTAAGATAACAAAATAACTTCTAAAGGAGTCTATGCAATAATATAAATATTATTGGACATTTTGTGATAGAAAGATAGAAATATAATTGTTAATTGATGACTAAACTAGAAAACTATTTTCACACGAGTTTGTATTTCTTAGTAGGTACTGCTTAAGTCTTAATATTGTCCCTTGCGTCTCATTGAGTGTCAATTTTGTAGAGATATGGTTCAAGATGAGACCTCTACTGGTGACGCACCAGATAGACTAAGTCGAGAGAGAGAGAGAGAGAGAGAGAGCAATTGAATCTAAAACTGCCCCTTGTGATTCATTCATTTCGATGTTGGGTAATGCTTAAGGACATGGATGTATGTGAAATCGTTATTCATCTAAAGAATTGAGCATCTAATTAACATTTTATCCTTGATGGAGATTGTGCCTAATTTGCATATTTACTTTGTTCGATTGCATAATGTCCTATTTTTATGTTCTCCTATTACATTGTATTTTACTTTGTCAGCGTAATATCTCCGTAGAACATACGGGTGTGAAGCATATGTCCGTGAAATGCATATGTGTGAAACTAATATAGGATCTTTAAAGGAAATAAAAAATAAAAATTAAAAAAAATTATTGATTCAATGAGATGGCGATAGATTAATAACAAGAATTTCAAATTACGTCATCAAAACAAAGAATCGATTATATGCTACTTGCAAATGTAGGATGCATATTAATTCCATACAGGTTTTATTTTTTGGTTTTTTTTTTAATGGCATCAAGTCTGACAAAGACAATTACATTGCATTTTATGTATGACATTCCTTTAGAGTTTTACCCTTGCACCGCACGTATGGAAATCTAGTATTACTTGGTACACCACAATTTTAAAAAAATTTTAGACTTGAATAAATTTACCCAATTATTATTATCCATGGCTAAATTTTGCTAAAATAAATAATAATAAATTCCTTCTTTCCACCACAACACTAATTTTATTTTTATTTTGGTTTCTTTCTTTCCCAACTTGGAGTGCATCGTTTTTCTTGTTCCTCAAGTATCCGGCAGCCCCAGATGATAACATAGAGCATATAGTAATTTTTAATCTTCATAGTTTTCCTATTTTAAACTTTTTGGAAATGTTGTATGTTAATAATGCTCCTGGAGCACTGAAATTTTTTTCATTGAGATGTATCATTCTTTATAAAGAAGAAAATCCTAATTCTTGAGTGACGTGAGAAAACTTTGCATTCAAATGGGAAATTAAGGTTTTAAAGTGTGGTTGCTATGCTATAAAATTTGTACACACGCCTTCTTTATGGTTATATTGGAATGTGGCTAAATTTGACTGTCGCTTCCTCGAGGGCAATATCTAGCTTTGAAGACCAGAGAAGCAAGAGTATTAGGATTTGAAAGTAAATTCCAACCAAGTTTCCCTAACAGCTCTGCAAGTTGGTTCTCTCTCTTTTTTTTTTTTAATAATAGTAACTAAGTGCTTTCCATGATATATTAGTACTGCTCAAGTACGTTGCACGGGAAAACATTTTAAAAGAGATAAATAAAAATATAATAAAATTGAAACTTATGAAATCCCCAACCAATAGGATAATAAACAATTATAAATACACACATTCTTGAATTGAACAAAAAATCTATAGTGGAATCAAGAAAACTCACTTTTTGGCATTCAAGAATGTATGGGTGCTCCAAAACCCCTTAGTATCACAATCACATCATAAGAATCCACTATGAGCTGCCAATATGAAAATCAGATCGTACCAAAGACACTATAACTTCATGGAGGAATATGTATAGCCAATACCAGCATTCAAGCATTTTAATCAACAAAAGCATTCATTAAAGTAATTTTTCTTTTATTTTTTGGCTAGTCCAATTAATCTATACTCAATTCTCATACACTGGAACAACAAAAGTTCACCTAAGACAATGCTCAAACTATACAAATTCGCACAATACATCATCACATTATGCCCCACATAAAGCTTTGAAAACCAAATCCTATTTACTGCAAAAATGGAAATACTTGACTTTGACAAATATACAAGTACAAGAAGAAAATTTTACCCAAGATATCGCAACAACTCAAAGCTAAGTCGAGTAAGTAAATAAATATAAAAGGCCGTCCTCCGTATACTTTGTCCCAGAGAATGGCAGCAGCCACCTGAGAGGGTAGAAAGGCGGGTGCCATTGGCAATCCTCCGTTGTCTACGCCAATATGAATTTGAGTTAGTTTGAGTTGGCAAAGGTAGGTGTGAGACAGTGGTGAAATGAAGATGCAATGGAAAATGATTCAAGAACATTTTAAAATAAATCATACATGTGTTGGGAATTAATGTAAATTCCCGATTACGCCCGCAGGATCGTTGTTCAAGGAATTTAATGAGACAAGAAAAATAAAAGAACGAAGATAAATTTACAGACTATCAAAACTTTCACTATATGATTCAAGTCGCAATAACCATAGAATTTCACTTGCCAACCCACAACCCCCAAGTGTTAGAAGGAAAAATACATAAGCTTTACAGTACTTAATTTTTCTACTCTTTGAACAAACCTCAAAGAGTTACAAGAAAAACTCACAATATGCTAAACTCGCTAATTTTTCTCTCAAAGACTCAAGTCACTCTTGTACATAAAAGAAGAAGAAAACACATCTATTTATAGGCTTCGTTGACTTGGAAGATAAGACAAGATAATTCCTTTTCCTTCTATGATTTGGATTCCTTTTCCTCCAATGACTCTTCTTCTTTTCCTTTTCCTTTTCAACTTTAGATTATTTTTGGCAACATACCCAATAAAATGAAGCCATTATTATTTAACAAAGGTAGTCTTAAAATATATAATCAATTAATCAGCCATCATCTTAGGTTAAACCATTTAAGATTCAACAAATTAACACATAATGACAAATCAATGAATGGCATATGGCGGTGAATTTTCAAATATCCAACGATTCATTTGTTTATTTCATCTAATATTTCATGGACTCAACTTTGTGGACCATTCATATTAGTTCACATTTATAACCAAGGAATCATTTAATAATTCATTCTTAGACACCCTCTATATCAAAGATAACTTAAAGTTTATTCAATGGACAAAATTATCTTGTTTGACAACAGATTTACGGCAACCAAATTATGACCTATAAAATGCAAGGACCTTTAAGAGATATGTTGAAGTCTTTTAGCTGTGAAATAAAGTTGGAATTGGAAGATATAACTGGTCTTTTTCTCTTCACGAATTCTACAGCTTCAGATAATCTCATTCTTATTCTTCATCATCAGATATGCTAGAACTGTGGTCACATTGCAAAGTGAAACAAATAAATTAAATTCAAAAGAATACACAATACTTCAAGGTAAAAGTTTCTGATAAAAATGTAGTGTCAGGAATAAAACATAGAAATTAAAGAAAAGATTATCTCAGTTCAATCATTCAGTCATTGGAAACTCTTTTTCTAAATAAAAAATTAGTTTATTGCTCCAACTCCCAACACTCAAAAACACATCACCAGAAGACGACACGCGGCTGGGTGGGATTTACCAGGGTTGCCAGAGGAGAAGAATAGAGGCAGAGGAAGAAGATGAAAATAGCACAATGGGTAGGACAACTCTTGACAGTGAAACAAAGAAAAAGTGTAAATTAGCATCGCCCACCTTCATCCTGATAATATCAAGTAAGGTTCTGGCTTTAGAATCACTCACCTCGAGTTATTCAGTTCTGTAATCACAAAGTGAGGGTGGAAGACAATGGTAATCTGGTAGGAAATGCAGCCTATCAAAATATAAAAACAAACTGAGACGTGCAATAGGAGCTACCAAGCTTTGTGCACAATATATATGAGCCTCAACCAATTAGAATTTAAACGAATAGTACAACAGAATAACATCAAAAACTCCAAATAAAATTTTAAAGAAGGATATTAAAATTATAAGAAGATATGTACAGCCTTTGCAGCTCTGAGTTAAATCTAGCTTCCTACATATTTATCTTATGAATAATGCGAATTTTACTCGATGATATAATAATTCTAAGGTAAACCACCATGCTACACATAACTGGTATGGTGTTATTATCAAAAGAAAAAAGGTATATGGTGTTTGGTGGGGATGAAAATCAAAGATGTTAATCTACATGGTACTACATATTTGTTTGCAATCGAAAATTGAGAACAATAGTTATAGATGTAGATACCCCAAATCTTTTAGTGGATAGACTCCAAGCAGTGAGTAGCAAAACATTTGTAATTGCGTAGTGGTTTTTAGATTGTTTTGTTACATTAGAACTCTAGGCTTAGGCGGCTACCCTTCACAAATTTCTTAATATTTCATTGCATCTTGACACAATTGTAGTTTAACATTCTAAGATCTTTTTCTAACTAATACAGGAGTCAAAACGGTTTGCACAACGGTAAAGCACACTTCCAAATGACGACGTGAAGGTCAAGGCAGAGATGTGAGAACTATGGGGTTGACAAGCCGACTCAGATAATTTAGTCGACATTGGTAGTTTCCTAGTTAATTGATATGATTATTCTTCTTATTTATCTTGATGTTGTACACTATTATTTATTAATGTTGATCAGGTGACAATGTCTAATGAGGATTTCCAAATAGAAACTTTTTTTGTGGGAGGGGGTAGGGTGGGGGAAGACATCTATATCTATATATTAATAAAAGCAACTAAGTTTGTGTACATGTAGCACCGCATTTTTCCCGCTCAAATTCTGTAGGGAAATTGGTGGTGTTGGAATGAATTTTTTTTTCTTTTCCCCTTCATCAAAACATTGGTAATCTATCAATTGCGTTCAATCTTCATTTTAATTTCCTCCAAAAGTTGAGTGAATTTTACCAATTCGAAATGGAACCTAATCATCGCACTAATTTATTTTTCCTTATTTCCGTAGTTTTCTCCCCGGAAACGTTGGCAACCTATCTACCGAGTTCAATCCTCAATTCAATTCGCACCGAAAATTCAGCGAATTTCCCCACTTCAAAAAGGAATCTAATCTTCTTTGTCCCCGCTGATAATCTATCTACTGAAAATTCAGCAAACGATTACAGAATTAGCGAAAATCTTCGCTTCAATAGACGTTTTGAAGAAATCTTGGTTTCTTAAGATGTTCTGTTTTTGTTTTTTATTTTTTCAAATAATCACTTTATTTATTAATGTGAAGTATTTTTTCTTCTTCATCTCTGAGTGCCCTTATGGTGTTTGTGATTTTGTCTGTGTGGAAAATGATTTTTAGTTTCATGCGAGTGTTTGGAACTGCAAGGAATTTGAATATACCACTGAAGCAAGAATTTCGAGAAACCTACAATGAAACCGTCATTCGTACTGCTCAAGAAGGCAACAAAACCAATTCATATAAGAACCAATCACCAATAGACGTCTAAGCAATTCCAGACAACATGACTATACAGAAGTTGAGGGAGCAAAATGTGAGACAATCTTATTACTTTGTCAACTCAAGGAAGCAATACTTTATAATGTAGATGCAATTTTCTCATTTGGTAATGACTTTGTTGCATTTTATTTGATTTCTGATAATGATAGTTTGGCATGCTTGCTAACATTGGTGATGATTGCTATAAGATAAATGGTGACTTGTTAAGTTCAATGTAATTTAGTGTGATCACCAGTGTTTTGGGATTAGTTTTAGTGCATCTTTTACAAATACAATATTCAGATAAGTCTCTCAAAATTTATTAGTCATATTATACTTATTTCAATATTATTTCAATTTCAATTATTTATCAAATAGGTCATACATGTAGTTTACCGATGCATTTGATCCCTACCTTTTATTTTCATGTAATTCATGCTTCTTTCCTATAATTTCATATGTCACTTTGAATTCTAAGTGAAAGTGATTTTGTTGGCTATTGTATTGAAACTGACTTCTCTTTCTCATCGGCATATAACGTCAAGGAATACCTTCAGGTTTGTATTTCTGATTTTAATTTTCCAAGACACTTACATAGATTGTTGCTTAAGTAATAGTCTTATGCTCAACTTTTTTGATCAATTTTTTATTTTTGATTCAGGATCTCTCACAATTTTGTGTTGTTACGGTCCTAGTTGAAACTGTTGATGATTCAGGTGCAAGATTGCACCCTCTTCTACTACCAAGTTAATATTTACTTGAATTTCATGATTTTATATAGATGTTGAGACATGATATCATGAAAGTAGATGTGATATTATATCTTGCATTCTATGTAGATTTCAGAATTTTGGCCATAACAAAGATAATCACAGCCTTGAAGTTCGGATAAAAATTGAATTATCTAAGTTAATTTAACATTTTGATGTGGCACCAGTCTTGAAGTTCATGGTACTGGTGGTACTATTACATAATTTGACAAAAAAAGGCAATGCACACCGGTTCGTGGAAAAAATGACGTGTAAATACAATACGGTGGTAATTTTGAAATTAATTGTATTAGTATACACGTCGGTTCCTAAGAAGAACTGACGTGTAATCCTTTACCTTATATCTTACTTATATATAATAATAATAATAATAATAATAATAATAATAATAATAATAATAATAATAATAATAATAATAATAATAATAATAAATATAATACACGTCTGATCCTACCTCAGGAACCGACGTGTATTCTTTTGTGTCTTATATATATATATATATATTAACAGAGCTTGGTTTGCACCCCCCTCTCTCTTTCTCTCTATGTATCCTCTGCCATAGTAATCCTCTCTTGTAGCTATCTCATATTTGTCACTCGCATTGATCTAAAAGTGTTTTGAAGGATAATACCAATTGTTGAGGGCTTCGTGTGGAGAAATTGGTTTGGGAAGTTGTATTCTTCACTGTTAAGGAAATATAGGCCAATGGTGGAGTCCAGAAAATGGTGAGTGCCAATTATGCATCTTATACTCGTGCTTTTTTTTTTTTTTTGTGGGCAATGGATGGTAGGGAGAGCGGATGAAGGTGTTATGGTGGGCAAATTACTTTCTTTGTTATGGATTTTTAGTCGAGGGAATTTGTGCAGGTGTTGGAATCCAGTACTGGGTGGGTGCTGGAGTTAAAATATTAATGCCATCCTTGTTGCCACTCGAATTCGAGGAGCTTCGACTAGAGTTTGGAGGGCCAATTTGCATTGCAAAAATGGAGCCATCCTCGACTTCATCATTTTCCAGATTAGGATTATTTTTCCTCTTGTATTCTTTCTTGTAGTGTTTGAGTTGGCTTTTGAAATTGAAAATCTTGTATTCTTTTCACTAAATTTGAATTTTGAATTCTAAATTTAAATTTTGAATTTGAATTTCAATTTTGAATCCCAGCGGGATAGACATTGGTTGGCAGATCTAGAGATGATGAGAAGAAAAGAAAAGAAAAGAAAAGAAAAAAAAAGCACACAATAGGCGTCGGTAGTAAAGGAGGAACTGATGCCTAAAGTCTACTTTAGGTGCACTTTAGGCGTCGTCTCACAACCGACGAGTATACCGTTACTATGCGCGTCGCTGTCAAAGACATCGCCTTCAAAACCGACGTGTATTCATCAATACAACTGACGCCTATTGTGCTATTCTGTAGTAGTGTGGATTTAAGTCCGCAGGTAGATTTGGGTATGGATTCATGAATATCTTTTGTGGGCTTGGGTTTCTTGACTTCTACCGAAAAGATTTGGCCATTGACAAAGAGTTCATTAGTAGACGATAGGTCCAATGGGAAGGTATCACCAATGGAGAAATCAAAATCAATGAAATCGAAATCTTACTGGAGGTTGGATTCTACAGGGACCACAATATGCTTCTCTAAGATCAAAAGAGCGAAATTCTGGGACTTATTAGTTTGGCTTGGACACGATTGATGTGGAGTTTTAAACAAGAAATAGAAGGTTTCTTGCATGGTGAAAAAATCAATCTTGAGAGTAATTGGTTCATTTTGTATCAATTTGTATAATACATGTTAATTTATGACATTTATATCAATTCCAAGAATAAGGATTTTCTATCTTTTTATCTATTACGTTTATTACATATAAATTTAATAACTCTACTGATTCTTATTGCACTATCAACTTTATTAAAAAATGCGGTGCGCGGGTATAATAGTAGAAGTGAATGTGGCGTTTTAAGGAATTTTTCAATAGTTTAGATTAGATTAGTTACTTAATGTTCCTTATTATTTTATTCTTTTGTTTTTTGGGAATATTTTTATATATAATTATATAAGCTTTTCACCTTTTCTTATTGTATCATATTGATATAAATTCGATAGTACTAATTGTTCAACTTCTTATTAATTAAATTGTTATGAATTATTCTTATTGTGCAACGCATGGGTGAATGACTAGTTTTGTATAAAAACCTAATTCATTATGATAATGTATTGATTAGTTTGTATGTTGTATATCTATTATAAATAAGCAAGAATTTTATTTTGCCCATGTATGCATGTTATTATACATGCGTGTAACACAATGCACACATCTAGACTACAAGTGTGGGTGCTTGTAACTTAGATGTTTGACACATATATACGCATGCATAATAACATGCATGTGTGTAGGCAAGAATTTTATTTTCATCAAAAAATTTCAAGTCATTTTATGAGTGTGTTTGATCACTTGGTAGCATATCCTTAGTTTTATGGAGATTTATTCCACGTGAACTTGATAACACATGCAACACACATGCCGTCACTAATGTTAATGTAGTGTGATTTTCTAAATAAATCACGCTATGAAGACAATTGTAAAAGATAAGAAACCACTCGTAGTTTCATAAAAATCACAAGTAGTTTTTGTTTTTTACAACTGCAGTTTCCAAATTATGAAGATCACGTGACTTCTAAAGAAAACCTACAGGGCACAACACTATGGAAATTAGTGTCAAAGATAATTTTGATGATAAGTTTATTCCATTATTATTAAGTTGTTAATCTAATGGAAATTAAAATATATGCTTTATAAAATTTTAAGTCTAAATAAAACTTTTGGTTAAGGATTCAATTCCCCTCTCTTACAGACCATTTATAATCTAAAAAAAAAAAAAAGAAAAAGAAGGTTCAAATAACTAAGGACAGAACAATCTATTTATATATTAATTAAGAGTATTAAGTCTCGATACTTTTTACACCATGATTTTTCCGCCTTTTTCATTGGGTAAATCTTGCAGTAGGTTTTTCTTTTATTTTTTTTTATTTTTTCAACATTAATTTTCTTCATTTATGTGATTTGATTGAACTCTTACCATATTTCTTTCTTCCTTTGTTGGGATTCCTTCCATTTCTGAATTAAAATGTGATGCATATCCTATCGTATTTTTCCCTCCAAACACCTCCATATCTAACATCGCTTTAATTGAACCGTATGATAGCTGAGCTTTTATTATATGTAGCCTTTGTGTGGTGGTGGTTCGCGGTGAGGAGGTTGGTGTCTATAGATCTTTTTTTTTTTTTTTAATTGCATAAAGTATAATGTCATTTTTCGGGTTTCGATTTATTCATTTTTTTTTTGTATGGGCCTTTGAGAGAGAAAAAAGCAAGACTAGAAAACAGTTAATTTTTTGGGCCTTTTTTTTTTTAAGATGTAGGTTTACATGGTAAATATAATTTATAATTTAATTAATTGTAAAAGATACAATAAAATAATGAATTATAGTTTAAATTAATTAAAAACAAACAATAAAATAATGAAATTTAGATTTGGTGCAAAGTGTGGGGCCTTGGATTGATAATGACTTAATAAAGTAAATGTAAATTATAACACAATTTTGAATTTGAATTCTCATCACATTTCATTTTTCCAAAAACTATATACAAAAATGTTTACAACAAATATTTTTAATACTTATAATATGTTGTTTGACTCATGTTTTATCTTTCATAATCTATTATTCAGGTGGAATCTCTTAAATTTTATGTTTATTATTTCGTATTTTGTTTAATGGCTAACTTTAATTATAGAGAGATGACAAAATTTAAATTTGATCACATTGTACATTTCTGGATGAACTTGCATTTTCGAATGTATTGGAAAATGGTAATAGATTTTTCCTATTATTTCATATATATACAAGAGATTAGATGTAAAAATATAGATTGTCTTCTCAACAATCTTAAACTTCACAATTATTAGTCTATTGATCCTAAGGGTTCAATTAATATATACTTGTATTTTTATATTTTTAAGGAGGTGCAAGTGTTGGAAATTTATTATGCAATTACCTCATAGATATATTTTAATTATTTTTTTCTTTTTTTTTGTAACTAGTGCAATGCACAAGTGGTTTTACTAGTATTTTAAAATAGTAAAAATGTGAACATTATCAGAGAAGAAAGAAGAAGAAATTCAAACACGAAACATCACAAAATCTTCATTTTGTCCATTTTCTCGTACCAAATCTCCACGCAGAGGTGGCCCAGAGGGTGTGCAGGTAGTGCGACCGCACAAGACCCTAAAATTAGAGGGACACCAAAAAAATGTTATTTATTATAGTTATAATGTTAATATTTTTTAAAAAAAATTTAAAATTTTATTTGTTAAAGATTTTAGACATTATTGACTATTGAGGTACCATCTTTTATAGGTATGTATAAAATTATTGAATTAAAAATTACATTGTATTTTATTATATATTATTATTACATTGAAAAAAGAAACTAAAAATGACCTACCTTAATCATCCGATAATTGTCAAGCTAAAAAAAAAAAATGAATCACATAAAAAAAAGGTCAAGAAGTAAAATACAATCGTATCACTTGATTTTCTTCTTTCCAAAGGCAAGGTAAAAGAATTTTCAAAAATATATTGTTTCATAATTAAAAGAGAACTGACCAATACATAAATCAATTATCAATTAAGTGAAATAATTCTTTGGTTTCTAGTTTGATCATATTGACATTTTTAGTATTCTCATTTTGTTGATGTTCTTTTGGAGAATTTAATCTATAATCAGGTACTATGCTTCTATTCTTCCTATCTCTAATCTCTTTTTGAATTAATTTATTTGCTTAAGTATTTTAATATTTTTAATTATTGTTATAATTCATAAAAATTGAAATGCATCCTATAAAACAAGCATTTGGATCTAACGAATTTTTGGAAGCATGAGAGGTGTTTTGACATTTACTTGTATTACACTTTTTTATGGTGTATAAAAAAATAACAAAATTTCAAGTATGATGTTTTTAATTTGAAATACTATTGTTGGAAATGTGATTAAGTTTTTCTACTATAATCTTTAGTTAAACTAAAAGAGCACCATTTTATATTGTCGCACAGGGCACCCAAATTCTAAGGGCCAGCCCTGTCTCCACGTGCAAGGTAAACAAGACAAATGAAAAATTGAGTCAAAGTTTAACAAACAAAAGATCCTCGTTCTTTCTTGGTAATGAATCAAGGATTCAAACCATTAACATGAATCACTTACATGAAAACCCTCGAAAAGTTCAACATTAATACCTGTATGTAAGTAAACTAACTAGTACCATCGAGAAACTTGATGAATGTATTATAGGAAAGAATCATGTGAAATTAATGTAGATACCTTTTCCTGCAAGAAAATTATACAGATATCTACACTTTTTTGGATCATATTATAACATTATTAGTACTGTATCTGTGTGTTACACGGAAAGACTAATTCTAATAGAAAATGAGTTAAATCGAATAGACTAACAAAATAAGTGCATATTTATTTCAAATATTCAAGATGATAGAAGTAATGGCCAATCCAAATTACTCCATTTGAGCTCGTTAGAGATTTTATATCTTTTATCCTGTATTGTAGCAAATGTTGAATAGATAATACACTCAGATAGAATAAAAGAAATAGGGAGTCGCCATCGGAAGCATCTAAGAATAGAGATGTAAATGTTGCATTCCTATCATGAGTACAGATTTATCTTGATGAGATTCGTAAAGAGAAGGTTTATAGGCCAAATAAAAAAGATCACTTGATTAAAGAAAACTCTAATAACATATATTTTAACATACATGCCTGAAAGTTATAAATTTCATGTAAGATAAATCTATATATAAAAGCAAAGAAGTCTTGGTACTCTACTACTACAATTTTCCTGCCCCAAGTCATCAATACCGCTTGCGGTACATTTTCCTTTTCTTTTTTAATTATTTTTATTTATTATACTGACAGGTACACTTTTTTTCTTTGAGGATATATCTCCATCTGCGTAAATTTCGCCCAGTACCAAAAATGGATTATTGTTATTATTATTATTTTTAATATTCTTAAATCTAATTTCCTTCCCCAGGTGTCAGATCGCATATTTATCACACTTTGAAAATTAAAATTAAAAGATGGCGTATTTCTTTCAATTTTCTTCTTTTCCGGCTAATTTTATAACCTAATCTTTGTTCCAATTTCTAATTCATAATTATCTTCTTTCCAAATTTCATCCTTACACTACAAGAAATGTCGGCTACTGCGACGAAAATTTCCGACGACTCTAAAATTCGTCGCTACATCTTTGGCTATAACGGTGACAACCAGTCGCCGCAGTAGGGTTACCCTTGTAGCAGCGACATTAATGTCGCACCTACAGCGGCGACGTCTAATGTCAGCGCTATAGGTTCTACCTATAGCGGCGACAAGGTCCACCTATAGCTGCGACAAGAAAGTCGTCGCTGTAAAGTATGGCAGGAAGATTTCCCGTCTTTCTTTTGCCTTATACCGATGAATTTTTGTTGCTATAGATACCATGTTTGTCGCTATTGATGTAATAATTTATATAATATATATTTTATATGCAAGTTTTGTATTGAAAATTGCCCTAGTTGAATTGGTAGGGGGCTTGGAGTTAGAGGAGGGCTTCCCAGGTTCGAATCACGGTGGTGGCAAAATAATTCCTCAATTAAATGAGGGGGAGCCGGGTCGGGTCACAGGGGGTGTGGCGTAGGTCGGGTCGAATGTTTTTTGTGGCCCAAAACCGTTTCGTCTATAGCGGCGACACATATATCGTCACTATAGCTATTGTCGCTACAGGGTTTCTAGTCGTCGCTAAAAGGCAATAGGTACCGGCCAATAGTAACAACGTGGTCGTCGCAAAAAGTCGCCGCTGACTAGCAGCGGCGACTTTTGGGCCTGTATGTGGCCGCTATTAGCGACATTTCTGGTAGTGATTATCTTTGTTACCAATATCTGGATCCGTCATTATTATCTCCTATAAATTAAGAATGATTTTCTTTGTGAATAGATGTGTAGTTTATTATCAAGTGACTTGACTCTTTATTATTGATACAGCTAGAGATCGTGAACAACTATAGCGAGACAATTATTTCTTGAGTATATATCCAGCGAGATTTGCTACAGTACAAAAATCTATTTATTTATTTTCCTTTTATGAGGAAAGTTAAATTGATTTTTCTGAACTTAGTTCCCCACTTTCTTATAATTGCAGCTGATTCAATGGTGCATGTTGCCATACTTGATGTTCTTGATGCTCTTGCTACAAGTCATTCTTCTGTACTCAATCTGGTGATGCCATCCTCTTTTTTTTTTTTTTTTTTCTGTTAAGAATTGTTTCTGAATCCCAACTATAGAGAAATCAGATATCTTTTATATATATGATGCAGGCAAAACTTCTTCATCAGCTGAACGCAACATCTGCCCATAGGTGGCCTTGATTTTGACAAAATGATAATTTGTGCTTATTATGAAAAGATCATGTCAGAATTTTTCTGCTGTATTTGACCAGAGCACACATTGCTTATTTTTTCACATTTATAAATGAAATTTCATCCAAGAAATTAATACTGCAGCAGATTATTTATTTATTTATTTATTTCCCTTTAGTTATGTAGTGTTTAATTAAAAGGGAGTTCTTTTCGAAAGGTATTATATGTGTAATTGAAGTCTTTGTATTTGTTTGTATCATCTTTTTACTTCTTTTTACCCCTTTGTTAGGTCATACTACAAGGTGTTATATGTGTGCCTATTCAGATCCTGGTTCTATAAGGTGAGATGGATGGTACTGATAACCGTCATTGAATTTGATTTTTTTTCTCCCTTTTATGAAATGTATTCGTGCTTTGAACTTTATTTAGCAAAGTGATCCGTGCAGCTTTTATGCTTTCTCAACGCTTTTCTTAATTTGTTCTTGAACTTGGAGGATTTCACAAAATATGGGTCCATATAGTTGTAAAGTTCTACGCTACCTTTTTTTTTTATTTTTTATTTTTATAAATATGCTTTTATGGCCTTCCTATTGTGATATAGTCTTTATTTGAATTTGAATATCAGCTTATTTTGTGGATTGAAATTAACTTGATTGCTCGGCTAAAATAGATTTGCCTAAATGTAGTTATATATTAGGTTTCTCTGGAGTTAGTTTTTTTCGACGGCTAGAATTGAGCCCAACGTGGTTACTATTGGGAAAACTTGAAAGTTTAATTCCTTATTTGTAAATATTGCAATGTTCAATGTAGTTCACGTGTTGTGTTTTATTTTTTGTACTTAGCGTCACCTCCATTACATTATCTTCATAATGTATTAGATGAGATGCATGGGTCCTCATTGTAATTAAGATCCTTCAGTTAATTAGATTAGATAGAAGTCTCTTGGTCACTAGTATAAATATATTGTAGACATCTCAATGGAATTGATTTGGAACTTTCTCAAATTCTTTCATATTCTTTATGGTATTAAAGTCCGTCTTCAACGAAGCAAATTGATCTACTTCAGACTCAAACAAGCACTCATTCAACATTGGTTTGCTCCAACGAGCCACCATATCTTAATAGTTACTTGGTTTATGGGGGAAGAGTATAATAAATTGCATAATAATAAATATATAAAAAAAATTAATAAGCTGCACAGTTATCCCCTGAAAGTTAGTTCTTATTATAAATTAAATACATAATAATAATAATAATAATAATAACAATAAATAAATAAATAAATACATAAAACATTTGATACTTAACACGAAATATACATCCCCTAATTACGCTGAATATAATATTATATTTATATTGTAATTTTTTTGAACTTTTTTGTCATTGGATAAAGGTACTTTTTAAAACTTTTTTTTCTTATCTTCATTTGTAAAATTGTTTACATTGATGATATTATTCGATAGTGTTGGAATACATTGCAATGTTAGAATAGTTTCCTGTGTTAAAATAATTTGCTATACTAGTAGTATGATTGTTTGCTGTGTTAGTATTGATTTTACAGTTTTGACATCATTGAAGATTTATGTTTTGATTGAGCATTTACAGTATCTTAGGCTTCTCAGACAAGAGGAGTACTTAGCATTTGGAGGATGTGTTGTTTTCGTAGAAGAGTGTGTAACAAAAGTGACATCCCGTCTAAGGTTTTCTTTCCTACAAATACATATATAGGGCGCATGATTTGGGCTTCGATTCAAATTAATTTCAATTGGTTGTAGATCATGATTTACAATTAAAATATCGGCCAAGGCTACGAGGAGCATGCTGTGGAACCAACGTCCACCATGCGTACCTTTTGGTGCGACGTTACCAATACCACTATAGATGTTGTTCAAGGAAGTTCTCAACAATTTGAATTGATTTTATTTGATTTTTATATTCCTTTTTGTTTTCATTGTATTTTTTAGTGTGTATATATTCACTACTACAAAAAAGCATAATAAGCTTCGGTTGTAACGACAAATACGTGTCGGTTGTAACGTAGACACCTATGTAGGAGACGCCCATTCTAAGGGTAGAGGCCGACGCCTAAAGACTGTAATAGGCGTCGGTTGTTATATCACAACCGACGCCTATTATAGTCTTTAGGCGTTGGTTTCTGACAAACAATCGACGTCTATATTATTTTTTTATTTTTTATTTTTTATTTTTGATTTTAGGCGTCGGTTGTTATCAAACAACCAACGCCGTTTGAATTTGTTTTTAAAAGCGCCAGAAATATCTATATATTGCCATCCTGCGAAACTAGAATAAGAAATGCACCCAATCCAGAACAACAAGAATTTCCAACACCAACAATAGCTATTTCCATATACTTTAACACAATCAATAACTACTACTCCATAATTTAGCATTATAAACTAACACAAATTAACCATTAACTAAAGTCAAACAAACCATACTGAATATAGATTAAGTACCCCAAACATCAATAATTGTTATATTATTATACTACTCCAATCATCGTCATATCTTAACATAAATCTAACTACAATAAATAACTAATTCAAACAACATTAGCAATAATGGAATCTACAAATTGAGCAAAACCATTATGTCATTAATTAACCATTGAAATAATGTGCATTAATTATTGAAATGTATATGTTTACATGACGATCTATAATCGATAAGTAAACAATATTTCAAAACAGATAAAACTAAAAATCACATACAATTGTTGAAAAAGTACTCGGCCCACATTTCCCAGATCTCATCTATATTAGCTTGAACATATGGCCCACATTGATAAGCCTACAACAAACAAAAAGAAAATGAGTTACTTTGTTAATAATCTATATATATATATATATACACACACACACACATGAATAATTAAATAATTATTGATTTCAATAAATATTTATACCGTATCAAGATATTCTTCAGTATTAGAATAAAGTGTGACTATCTCGAACATATTTCTCATCACACAATATCCACACTCATTGGATCCCGGTTGCTGAGGGCACTAATAGTTCCAATGAGTCGAAAATAAATATTAGTAATTAAAAAGCTAATATATGAAACTTCAATAGTTATTGTAATATTCAGAGGATAATTTACATACTGCAATTGACTTCCACATTAGATTTTTGTTCAGTATCTTCCCTGACGCGTACAACACTCTAAGTACCCTAAATTTATAATGTATGTATAAGTTAAATAAACAGATCGGAAGAGCGTCGTGTAGGAAAAACTATTATGTCAACATGAGTCATTAGTAATTACTTACGTGGACAATTCCGTCTTGATATCCAATGTGCCTTCTTATCCTCCATAGAGTCCAAGAAGTACACTATATTACATTTAAGGCACAGCACAAGCAGCATCTAATGGTTTCTAGAATGTTTTATAAGAATGTAAGTTTACACAAGTTAGCCACAAATAGTTCAAATTAAGTCAAAGAAAAAAATGAATAGTATAGTTAGTGTTACCCTTGATGATATGGGGCTAGAATGTACTTCTTGTCCATCATTTGTGAAAGCACGTTGACCATGTAAGTTTAACTCGCCTCTCCATTAGCTCGGTAATTAATAGCCCCGATCAGCGCGGGACAAAGAAACCCGATGTTTTCAATCCCGTGTACATTGTACAAATGATGTAGGTACCTGAAATACATTATACCAACCACGAAATGTCAAATTAAAAATTATATGATGTGCTTAATTGTGATGGAGGAAGTCTTACATTTCCCAAACTTGCAAAATAGGTACGTTCAACCATTACATGCTGAGGAGGTCGGCAATATCATCGACAAAAACATGTTTATAATTCACCATCTTGATTGGGTAGTGAAACACTTCCTCAACCATTGGCACATCCACGAAGTCGATAGAAAGGAGGAGTCAAACAGTCAGAGAGTGCAACCTTTTGAGGTGGTGACTCAAGTTAATCAATGTTGCATCGTCGACAAGATTAGGCTGCGCCAAGTGTTATGTCGACTGCTCATATTACTGTGCGGGTTCATTCCATCTGTACATAGTCCAAGCCTAAGATTCCTATCTTCGCCACCAAATTTAGGAAACATCCTGTTTATATTCCTCTACTAGGGAGAATCGGCCGGGTGTCTGAGTTTTCTGTCTTCTTTCATCCTATCAGCATGCCACCGCAGTTTCTTTGCATCCTTGGCATTCGTAAACAAGCGTTTGAATCTAGGTATTACCAGCAGATACCCTAATTCCTTTGCTGCAAGGCCTTTCTTATCTGCACGTTTATCGTGGTTTTCCTTCCTCTTATACCGTGACGCCCCACACTTTGAGCACACATGCAAGTCCTTGTACTCATACCAGTACAAGACACAATCATTTGGACATGCGTGTATCCGCTCAATCTCTATACCCAACTGGCACAACAATTTCTTTGCCCCGTAGGTCGAGCTAAGAAGCTCGTTATCCTCATGAAGCATGTCTTTTAGAAGTTCCAATAACCCTGTTCCTGTCACTCAACCCATTCTTTGTTTTCAAATTATATAATTTAAACACGACAGACAATTTTGTAACCTTATTACATCCCGGAAACAAAAGCTTCTCGAAATCGATGAACAAACAGTAGAAAATGTGCGGAGCCTCAGTGACATCATCTTGTATATCACGCAACATTTCATCAATCCGGTCATTCTATACATCATCATTATCTTCTCTAGCCACATTAATCTCATCGTTATTGTTTGCCGTGTTCTCCTCCTGAGCACTCCCATTGTCACTGGTGCTTGTCCTAGTAAGTAAATCCTCACCATGCCAAAATCACCGCGTATAACCTTTGTCAAAACCTCGCCTAATCAAATGGTGCTTCAGTTCTATATAACTATGATACTTTTGCATATTCTTACAATCACGACAGGGACATACTATCAGTTCTTCCCGTTTCCTTTTTTTATTATCCTCGCAAATTTTATAAATTCTTCAACCTCTTTCAAATATTCTAGTGTGGTACGTCTTCCATACATCCAACTCCGATCTATATATATCTCGCGACCTATTAATTAAAGGGCCAAGATAAAGTTACTCATTCTTAATGGGTAAATATTTCTTCCTTTTCAAAAAATTGACCAACAATATTTGTTAATTATATATTCATTCTCATCGCACACTTAATCAAATAGATTTCCAGTATTTCATTATCAAAATTTAACCCATCATCAATACTCGTTAATTACATATATTCATCTGGATCACAAATTTAATCAAAAAATATTTACATCATTTGATTTTATTTATTTTACTTGTGCATCAATACTTCTCGGTCCATTTGCAATATTGAAATCTAATCAAAGAGTTATTACATTAATATTTGCTTTCCTTAAAGTACTTGGCCTTGTCACACTCTTTTTAAGTTCCTCTATTGACATCACAAATTTAATCAAATAATTTTTTTATTTTTTGATTTTTTTATTGTACTTAAATTTCAACACTTATTAATTAACTAATTATCTATTCTCATTACAATTTGACTTCGAACCAATAATATTAATCTATATGTAAAATACTACAATAGTGAAAAACTTTTAACAAAATATCTGTGAGACATTTAATTGAACATGTAGAGTGTAATTAACATTTATAACTTATTGAATGAACAAATCCCATTTCCTCCAATCTCAAATTACATAAATATCTACCTAAATCATATATACCCATAACAATGTATAAATATATATATATGTGATTAACAAACAAGCCCAACAAATTTCATAGTCCTCCTGAAAAAACCACAAAACACAACTTTACCAAATTTAACATAAACCCTAAACATCATATATAATTTCTAAATCCAAAATTAAATCTCTCACACAATAAAATGAAGAAATGGATAAAAATTACTTTATACTCTCAAGATATGGAGAAGGCCCGTCGCCGTCGCTGCTTGCCGCCACCCGTTGCCGCCGCTCTCCTAAAAATGCCAGCAAATAACTCGTATGCTGAGAAATAAAGAAAAAAGTACTCAAGAAGATGGCAATGCCATGAAATTACTAAAAAATTGAGTGTCAAAACCATGATGCCAACCACCGCATCGTCCCTTACCATCGCCGCCGCTCGCCGCTTGTTAGAGATCTAGGGTATTAGAGGGTCAAAATGCACTCCAAGGTCGAAATCGATGCTACCCGTACTCTTCAAATGTGTTTTAATAAGTAAAATGTGGTTGAGAATAGTCGAATTTGAGGCAGAAGGATGAATCTGGGCACTGTTGTGAATGTGAAATAATTCGCGAAATGGTGGTTTATTACAGAAGAAAAGGCATCGGTCCCTCAAAGAGACTGACGCCTTTTTGTTAAAATTGTTAATGGGCGTCGGTCCCTTTGAGCGACCGACGCCTTTAATACATAAATGGTTCTCGGTTGCAAGTTGGCAACCGATGCCCATTGTATACTCATACTATAGGTGTCGATTCTTAGTAAAGAACCGACACCTATAGTTTAACATTATTTTCAAAATTACCACCGCATATAATTTACGCATCATTTGTCCGACAGACCGACGTATATTCCTAATTTTTTTCTCAGCTTCTGTAGTAGTGATTATATATAAGTTATTACAAGTTTTTACTAGTGTTATTTTTTGAAATTCTTTCCCGTGCGTAAAAGACTAGTATATATTAAAGGTGATAAAAAGAATAATAAAACAACATATGGAGAGAAAACTTATGAATTGTGTGTATAATTATGAGAATCAAAGACCACTATTTATAGGTACAAGTCTAGGGTTTTGAGGGTACATTAGTCATTCACAATATAATTAAATAATTTACGACACTCTCCCTTGAATGACTAATCTCTACAATAATTGTTTCATTAAAAACCTTGTTTAGAAAAAAACCCAATGGGAGAAAAAACTACCAAGCTAAGGAAAAAAAGTGCAATTAATTCTGAATAAATTTAGAGTGTCTAAAATACTGCCTCATTAAAACCTTGCCAGATCTAAAACCCAATGGGATAAAAACTAGTCGAAGGAAAAAGGGTAAAGCTGCTCATTCTCAATTGAATCATTTCGTCAAATCTTCAATTCTCTTCAAGACCTAATATGAAAAAAACCCAGTGGGAAAAATCCAAGTAAAAGAAAAATACATTATTCTTTGATACGCCGATAAAGTTGTTTCGTTAAAAACCTTACTAGGAAAAGCCAGTGGGACAAAACCTCGGTCAAGGAAAAAATACAACGAGATCGGAAGAGCACACGTCTGGCAATATATACAAGAACTTTCGTTTCTTTATATGCTTCATACATAACAAATCCTTCGGGGATTATGCCAAATTCATGATATTTTCATATATTGCCCATTGAATGGAACTTCATGTTTCAATTATACCACCACCACCACTACATATTTAATGATATTTTCACATAAGTACCTACTGATACTTTATTAGCATGATATATATGTTCAAATAGCTAGACTGCTGGTCTTAACATATAGCAATCTGCTGGATTGCATCCTTTTGTTTTAGTCAATATTCTATGTCATTAAATTTTTTGGTGAAAAATAAACTCATCATCCTCTCAAGCATTGAGCTCATTAGTATTTATTTATTGTCGACAATTATTTTTTATCGATTCCATTTGATTCCCAGTGTAGACATAACACTTTGAGATCTCTTTTATTTTACTAATTTCAGGTGCCTGAACCACTTTAGATGTTTTCTGATTAGTTATGTCTATATACTCTTCTAGAGTATTATGCCTCAATACAACCATCATATAAAATATTTGCTCCATAGTCTATTTTTGGATATTTATTTTGGAATCGACCACATCATACTTCAGTCATGTCATTAATACTTGTTCAGTGAAATATGTCTGTGAAATCCGCAGGTGTAGGGGTCGAACAAGTAATATAGTGGACAATGAGTCCGAGTTATCCTTTCCACAAGGACAGGATTGAGTACCGAAATTATTAGTTCAAACTTTATTTGTATGATCAATTAATTTGTGTTTGTGAAAAGAGAATGAATAAACAAGTAAATAAAATTAAGAAAATAAAATATATACAAAGATTTAGAGGGAAATATATGATGGATATGTGTTAAGACTCATGACTTTACTATAATTGGACTACCTAGTCTTGCGACAGTTAATCTATGTTAACGACCAAATCTCACTAAATTAACTAACTACTTCTCTCGAAGTTAGTTAATCCTACTTAATTAGGCCCATTTACCTATCTCTAAGTAAGCGTATTATCAATCCTCTTAAATGCATTAATCAACAAGAGATTCATGTGAGCCTCCTCGAAGTTCACCCTACGGTGATCGCACTAACTACAAGCAAATCTATTTGTCTTATCTAAATTAATGACCCTTATTGCATAAACTAACTTAAATATTCCTCTCTCGAGTTTAACAAAAGTCCATAGACTCATTCATCCATTGGCCAGAAAGATGAAAACAAAATAATATACCAATAAAAATTTAACATAAAAGATTAACTGCATTAATTAAGCATAAAAAACATGACTATGGTCTTAACTAGGTTACATCATTTGTTCTAACTTTCAATCAAATTAGTTACACATCATGAATGAAGAACACAAATAAAATAAAGTGTATAACCCGGGTAATTAGCTTTTGAATAAGATAAAAAACTCTTGCACCAATCTTCTCCTTCTTGAATCTCAAACTTGATCCCCGAACCTTTGAAAGTTTTGTGTTTTTCTCACTCTTTTCTATGGTGTTTGTGTATTGTGTAACTTTTTCTTTTTTTTTTTCCCTAAAACTAGGCTTTCCCTCTTTATATAGGGTTTTAGAACCCTAAGAGAATGAGAAAATTTTGTTTAAAAGATATACCATGAAAAGAGTTCCGGTTAAAATAGGAAATAATGAAAAATCCGCGAAAATCACCCCATGCGGCCGTATGAGAGAACCATACGGCCACATGGCTCTTCTGCTCTCGGCCGCACAGGCCTCATAGGCCAAACTCGTGTGGCCATACTTTTTGAACACGCTCTGAACTCGGCTACACAGGGCCGCACAGTGGCCGCACAGATTCGAACTCCTTTTTTTTGGTGCCTTCAACTTTCCATTGTTCTCATTTGGTCCCCAAACTTCATAATTTGTGTAACATTGATCCAAACTAGTCCATCTTGACTTCATCTTGGATTTTAACCTACAATTTACCAAATTAAACGTAAATACGAACTTTTAAACATAATATCACATAATTAACAATATATATAGGAAATTTAAACATCACAAATCAATACCTATCAATACTCAAATCCTCTTATAGGAATTTATATCAATCTAAGAGTTTGTTTGATGCTCTTTATTTTACCAATTTATAATTTTACCTACCACTAATTTGACATTTGATTTGATAACTATTCAATTACAACCACATATTTTCCACATTTTTATATTCCCAATACACATTCTACCTCTCTCCTCATTATAAATTCTCTACATTTTGATAAATAAAGAGCATCAAACAAGCTCTAAGTTGGAGCCTTTAATTTGGTATATTCTGTAGGTAACCATATAGTCGGTAATCTGAAATGCAAACTATCTTGTAAACTTTAAGTTTGCGTTATGCTATGCAAGGATTACAAACATGCATTTCATATATTTATTACCAACTATCAATTCCTCCCCCTTATGCTGAGAAGAGTGTGCAAATTAGGTAATAATTGACAAATCATGTCGTAACATATGATTCTTCAGGAATGAAAAATAAATGCTATACAAAAGGGATTCAAACTCGAACATGTATTCTCAGAATTCAAAAATACCCATCTCAATTTTGTGGTGGCGCAATTATAAATAAATTACATTTATAACCTTTAGTAAAGGGAGGCGTCTGACTATAAGCCAACTATAAAGGGGGTATCATATAAATTTTATATTTGGCAAATTATAATAATGCTACAAGTGAAATACCAGTTTTTCACTTAAATAGAAAATATTATTCTCAATTAATTGAGTAGCCAATAACTTGAAGCATATCCAATGGTCTTGTTATACCAGAGGCAATCAGATATCCCAACCAAAATATAAACCATTAATAATTTTGGGACAAAGTTCACTAGCAAGACACAAATGTCTTTATTTTATATCTGAAACTTTGCTAATTATCAATCAGTTAGACAAGTAATCTCATAAACCTCAGGTTATGAGTAAATGACACATGTAACCTCTAATGGATCTAAATTATAAATATCTAGAACGTCTACATGGAGCGTGAGTAGGCCCACAAAGTTCACCTTAAATATTTTGCAGATATATTTGAAAACTTAGTTCCAAATTTAGCTAGTGATAATTGGCAACCAGTTGCCTAAGACTATGCAGCACACGAGAATTCTTTAATCAAGTGAAAGAATCTTACAGTTCTTCACATATATCTCAACACTTTTCATCATCAATAAAGCCAGATGGTCTAACCCGTCATGCCAAATAAAATATTGAACCTTATGTTCAATGTAAACAAGTAATCCTGTACTAATATTTTAGTACATTATAATAAGAGGTAATCAAACCTTAATAAGCTCTTCTGGAACTTTGATTGATGAATAATTGAATTTCAAGTTTAACACAATATTCTAATTGTTATAATATGATATACTCAAGATTATTTCACACACACACACACGCACTAGTGGAGCACGTGCTTTGCACGTGGTCCGTTTCACTTTTTCCTACAATGTGTGTGCCATAAATCAAAATGGATTAAGAAACCCAAAAATATATTAGATATCTTCTATGCTAAAAAATAGTTGAGAAAGTGAACGTTATTTAAGTCCAAAAAAGAGAATATATGTTGAAATGTATTTCTTTCCTCATGCTGCATTCCAACAACTTGCACCATCAATTTTCCCTCTTTTCTTGAATGCAACATTTTTCCATTCAGTGTGGCTTCCACTGCTGCATTAGGATTAGATGATCTAGATGAGCTTCTATGTTGCTGAGATTGAGAATAACAAAATTACAGAGAAAAATGCATTAAAAATAGATAAATTTTGATCCCAAAAAAAATAATGATACAAAAGATTAATGGGAAATAAAATTAAATATGAATACTAAGAGGATCATAGAGTTAATTAAATGAGAAGAAGATATATGTTAACCTGGCGAAGCGAAGTGACTTGTGAAGGAAAGTATGCTGAGATCGGAAGAGCACACGTCCAATATTTTGGTATTTAAACAGAAAAAAGAAAAGAAATTAACCTGATGTGTATGCAGATTCACTTGCAAAAAGCCAAAATATGTAAACTTATGTCTAGAGCTACACATATATAAAGAATGTGTAAGAGGATTGTGGCCAAGTTAAATCAATGTAATAAGGAAAATAACAAGAGAGAGGGGAAAAATAGACATATAAGAAGAAATAAGCATAGTATAAGTCACCATATAATGGAGAAGGCAGAAAAATGTAACTATTGCCTTCTTAAGCTTTGTTAATATGAACACACCGAAGACATAGCTTTTTGGAGTCTTGAATCAAGTAGCTCCCTTGATTGTAGGTGATTATAAAATTCATGCAATTCAATATTCCTGAAGGTGATTATAAAATTCATGCAATTCAACATTCTTGAACAATATTGGATTATTACTCCTAGAGTAGTAATAGCTCAAATAAATTGATATTTGTCCTGGACGGTAGATTTGTATAAATCTAAATCTAGTAACAAAATTTATTATTGTTATTAGAGAATTATAGCTCTACTAGTGTTACAAATGAAAACTACTTGTTCCAGAGGCACAAGATGTTATGGATTTTAATATTCTAGAAGAACTTGAAGTTTTGCTCTTGAATAAGTAATCTAATTAAGATACTTTTATATCTGGAAGATTTCAGTACAAATTTGATTCAAGATTTTGATATAATTTTGAGGATTTCATAGTATAAATTTTATTGTACTCTTAAAGTAGTACAAATCTACTGTTCGTTGGGTAACACCAACATAGGGCTGGGTTAAAGTCAATGTCGATGCCACGGTGTCGAGAGAAGAGAGGAGGATTGGGATGGAGGTGGTGCGCTGGGATCATAAAGGGGTGCTATTGTCTGCATGTTCAATTGTGATTACGGGGAACTTCTCGCCTCATATTGGAGAGTGTTTGGCACTTTTGAGAGGAGCTCATTTGGCTTGGGAATAGGATTTTCAAAAGGTGGTATTTCAATCCGATGCTGGTGACATTATACACCTTATTAATGAGCTAAAGATCAGAGCCCTTGAAGGACCTATGCTGGAGTGGATCAAAATAATTACTCGAGGCCTGATAGATTGTCAGTTTGTGTCGAATGGGAGGAAGGACAATGTAGTGGCTCACTTATTGAGATACACGAGCTTTTAATTTTCATTTGAATATGTGTTGGGATTCTAATCCCCCGTCTTTCATTGTAAACAGCTTAGCTTGTGATGCTTCTTTTGATTCGTAACAAAAATTATTTGTTTGGTTTGCAAAAAAAAAATAATAATAATAATAAATAAATAAAAATAAGCATTATTGCATGTATCAACCTTAAATATATTATTAAAATTAAATATAAAAAGCACTTCAATATTAAAACAGTTAATAATAATGTATTCATAGAAGATATCTAAAATCCTATATAATGCAATAAAGCGAACAAATAAAATATAACAATAATTGATAAATTGCAATATAGATTTTATTCCGTCATTCGAGATTTAAATGAAATCTATGCTACTTCAAGAGCATAGAAAAGTTATTACTCATAGTGTTTCTTTCAGAAACAATTTCTTAATATTCTTTTTTAATATTGGAATATGTAAAATTCTCTCTTCAGTAGGAAATAATATTATGTTACCATATCAATATCATTGTACTTCTTTAGGAGCCATGAATAAAGATCTATTATACATAGATAATTATATGATATACAAGAATTGTAACATAATAATCAATCTAAATAAACATATTATACAAAACAACTCATAATTAAATCAATTAATTGCACATAGATAAATGTAAAAACAGTTATTAATGTAATAGACATAATATACATGATTCTTATGTAAGGCTGGCAGTGCTTATCAATAGATAATGGTCGCCATACTCGTGTATTATGTAATTGGCATCCAAAATCAAATCAAGAAGAAGCTCAATCAAAAGAAAACCTTCATGATCTCCCTATTATACAAGAAAAGAAAGATGAAAGTAATAAAATGTGACTACCAGATTTATATTATGTAATTGGCCGCAACATTATCTCAAAAGGAAATCAATCAAGAGAAAATTTCATGATTCCTTCATATCATAAATCAAAATATGATTGTCAACTGACATATAAAATTGGAAACCAAAAATCCATTAAAATTGATCATTGACTATCCGTTTATATATATATATACACACACACGCAAAGACATAGATAATCAAATTTATATTTTGATACCATATCATTTACCCAGGAAATTATATCAATATAAATAATTTCATACAAATATTGAAATTAAACTAAAAAAATTATTATTAAATCTCACGGCAACAATTTGAAGATATCCACAAGAGAAATCAACTAAATAAATTGTGTTTGCCAATAGTCAAAGAAACAAAAGAGATTTGATGTTCAATTTAAGTATTTGACGGAAAAACGCTACAAAGATAAAACAAATTTGTTCCTACCATGAATGATAAAGGATATAAATTGACATGTAATAGTGCCTTACAATTTGTTTCGGTAACATAGTGATGGTATCCAACTTGATGAAGAAAAGTCATATTAGTTATGATTTTCATTCATCAGTTATGGGAAAAGAAACATAATGTTAAGAAAAACTTAAGAATGGATCGTGCTGATAATGTGTTATAAACTAGAGAAAATAGAATAATAAAACAACAAGAATAAAGAGAAAACTTATGAATTGTGTGTATAATTATGAGAACCAAAGACACCTATTTATATGTACATGTTTAGGGTTTTGGGGGTGCATAGTCTTTCACAATATAATTAAATAATTTACGAGAAAAGGGAAATTATCTTAAATAATTACTTGAATCCATTAATTAAGAACTTAAATTACCAATCTAATTTTACATAACTGACCAGAACTAAAAAAATGATTTATTACAATTTAAGTGGAAAAAAAACCATCTTTTTATTTTTTTATTTTATTTTTTGAATGGAGCAATCTTTTTATTTAAGGAAAGAAAAACAGACTTTTTAATGATAGTAAGTCAAAACTAAATTACTAAAATTAATTTACAAAACTTGTCAAAGTATTATATTTCATGACTATGGTTTTTATTAGTAACTTCAAGTATAATACAATTATTATTATCTCATTAATAAATGATGCACCCGTACTATACATGGAAGTGTTTCTATAAATTTTGTCTTGTTTTCTACAAGTATTGACAGGGGATGTATTATTTTTTCCAAGAATTATAAAACTAGCTCTGTTGGACAAAGATAGTCTCATTTTAATTTTCACAAATATTAAGAAAATATAATTAATAGTGTTGGAAATGTAAAATTTAATTTCATTCCCTAATATACCCTTTCCTTTATTAATATTTTACTTTAAACAATACTATTTTATTGATTACAATGCACATTAAATATGTGTATACAAGAAAATTGATATTTCAATTACTTCTTTAATAGAAAAGTGGACAATATTTTGGGACGAATAAAAAAGGGAAATTGGATCATATTCGTGATCTTTTGCAAATTATTTACTCCTATAATTCTTGCTAGCTAGAAAAATCTATTATTTACTCCTATAATTCTTGCTAGCTGGAAAAATCTTTGAAGGAAAATGACAAAATAAAAGATAGATAACACCAATTATCTCAAAAATTACTGGTAGGAAATAGAAATACTATTGACCATCTTATGTATACTTAATGATTTAATGATATTGAAAAACTTGTAAAGGTGTACCAACACAATAAGCGCAGTGAAAGTATCTAAAATTATACTTGTCAAAATAGTCCAAATAACTCAAACTAAAATGGGAATTACTTAACAATACAATATAACTAATCAATTTTGCAGGAAAATTTTCAAAAATCTCTCGTAGGTTTTGTAACAAAACTTCACACCCCGTGTGACATGTATAGATGCACGCTACATGTATTTTATGAGCGTTATGTGTATTTAAAATATAAGTGACGTGCATCTATATAGGTCACACACGATGATAGATTTTGTAAAGGGATGTTTTGTTACAAAACCTCCAAAAAGTTTTGGAAAGAGACTCAACTTACAATGCACAACTATCCATCGATCTGTGTCCACAATTTTATTTTTGCTGCATAACATGAGTTGATATAGTCTCACCTGATAGAAGTAAATGTGCAAATAAAGCAATTATACGATATGAGAAACATGCTATAAATGTGTTTCTCTATAATGCACAAAAAAATTAATTATACAAACTCTATAAAACCAGTGTCAAGATCGGAACCTATCTATTATGGTAGTAACAGCGTCTTTGCACTTAACGACCTCTAGTAGACAACCAACATATTTAGAGAAGTTGAAAAAAATTATATAGCATAATTACACTCAGTAGTGTCAGCACGGATGTTACATAAAATTAGTAAACACATCAACCATAAAATTAATTAGAATCTAAAAACAAAAATTGAAAAGCAATGACGTCAATCGAACATAGAACGGGTTGTTAAATGTTAAATTTGATTGATTACCATAATATTATGCATATTTGAAATCACACTATGTAAGTTCGTGATCACAAACACAACAAACATAAACCCCAAAGGATAAAACAGTTATCAAACTAGGAATATCAACAAAATAAAACCCAAAGGATTTCACCAAAAAAAAAAAACCCCAAAAGCTTCCAACAAAAAAAATAATAAGAAAATAATTTTGTTAGAGAAGAACTTTACACTTCTCTCTATGCTGAAACTATATAGTAGTTTAATTAAAGAAATCCAACCTCTAGTGCTTGGCCCAAGGGCTGAGCCATTTAGAAATTGCATGATATAATTTCATCAATTAATCTTCTTTAACGAAACATAGCAATTGATACATCATTATACCCACAAAAAAATGTACCAGAATCAAAAAATTAACAGAGTGTGTATCAAATTGGTGGTTTAACCACCAAAGCTTTAAGACCAATCAAAGAAACATGAAAGTTAAGTTATTATCAAAAGGTAGAAAAATCACATAATTGAAGGGGGCAAAAAAGCTTTTATAAATCGCTCTCATATATTCCCCAGCCTTCTCCCTATTAATGTGTCATCTACAGAATGACATGAGTTTTTTAATTTAATCTATCAATATTTCAAAAAAAAAATCATTAATCTTCAACCGCATGTATGTATAATATAATATAAATTACTAAATGGTAAATTAATAGACAACATCCATTTAAGTTTCAAAAAAAAAAAAAAAATCTTAAGTGAAGAGACAAACATAAAATTTCATAGACAAAAATAAAATTTCTAAGAAAACAGATCTATAGCGGAGCCCGATCTCCAATAAAATGGCTCAATTTCACCTGTGTCAGGTGAGGTGGTGCCCTGTAATTGGAGAATGGACTCTAAAATCAGAGCCCGATTTGTTTTTATAGAAGAACTGATCAATTGAAGCAATTGATGTGCATTTACGTTTAATTTGTAAATGTTCACAAACTTTTTTTTAAGTAGAAATATATTTTGTAAGAATGAGTCGTTGGGATATTTGTGGTATAATTGGGTCTCTTGGTTTGACCGTGTTGATGCCAAATTTTTCCTTGACTCAACAAACGAATTTGTTTACGAGGGAAACTCGTCTTTGAATTAATTTGGGTAATAAATATAGAATTTATGTTGAAGTTGGTGGAGTTGCAGAGAGAGAAAATGAAAGAAATAAATGTTTCGTGAAGATAAAGATTATTGCAAATGAGAAGGATCCGTAAATTTGGTGGATCTCATTGTATTTATAGTGTAAGAATTCCATGTAATGATTACAAGCTTTAAATGCTTAGCCAATGAAAAGCCTTGTAAGTACACATAGCTGGAGTATATGTTATGTTTTTTGAATAATTACAAACTGGTTGTCTGCATGGGGAAGAAAAAAGCCAGCTTTATAATTAATGTAGCTGTAACATCAACCTTAAGAGATTAGATATGCAAGTTGACTTGCAAGTTGCATCACAACTAGTATGAGATGAGACCCGAAAGGCTTTGAGCTCGTGAGATAAGACCTGAGAAGTCACCTCTCAGCTCATAGGATGAGACTTGAGAGGTCGTGAGCTCATGGGATGAGACCTAAGAATTCGTGAGCTCGTAAGATAAGACCTGAGAGGTCGTGAGCACGTGGGATGAGACCTGAGATGTCTTAAGCTCGTGAGACTCACGAGGTGATTAGCCGTGGGCCAATACAGTTTGAGCTGCCAGCTAGTGGCCCTGTGGGCTAGCCCTTTGACCTAGAGATCATTAACCATGACCTTATACTTTAGGTATAAACAGTACTGCTTATCTTAAGAAATAAGGCTATACAAGCTGTCTTACAGCTGGCAAGTGTGCTTGAGCTCGTGAGCTGAGCTCGAGTGGTGACATGTTTAGCTAGGGAGCTGTCTTCAGGTACTGACCCATTGAGCTCGGGAGCGGAGCTCAGGTGCTGACCTCATGGGCCTAGTTGGCAGGTCACCA
>CAVNYN010217985.1:0-13166 GCA_963692815.1 Nyctanthes arbor-tristis | reverse complement strand
CATTTCCTGTAACATAATATAAGAATTCCATTCGACATTAAATATTACTATAACAAATTCTTACATATTATCAAGTTACATCACTTCTTTTAACTTTATCCCTTTTCATATACTTATATTAATATATAACTCTCTTTAAAGTTACAAGCTTATCATTTCCTTCTAATTCTTCAACATTTCCTCATTTTCTCTTTAAACAAAATGCTGCCCCATCTTATTTTCACCCATTTACTTCACTTTCTTAATCGCTTATAACATAATAATTTAACATATATATCAACATATAATTTTCCTTTTTGTCATAAACCATTTCTTTTCTTTGAGTTCACTCATTTCATTAATATATCATATCATCATCACCTATTAGTATTTACATATCAAATCATACTTCTATGATAATCCTTGAAATATATCATGTCATCATATCATAAAATATCCAATAATACTCTTTACCAAATAAAATCAACCACATCAATTTAATTCCCATAAGATTTTGTCATCAAGATTCACCTAATATCAATAATTTAATTAATCAAAATAGATTTTGTTTCCAACTTATCATTTTACCTTGTTTCCAACACATAATATTCATATCTATCAAATAAAATCAACATACCCATAGAACTTCAAATCCCCTTGTAGTCAAGTTTTATCGCCACTTGTTCATTTTCTACAACAATAAAACTCTTTATTCATTCATAATACATAAAATCCCAAAATTCTCAATAGCATCATATATTCATTTTTTAATAGTTTGCTACTTTGATATTTTCACAAACACCTCATATACATGTCCATCTCATTTTAATTACTACAACACTCCTTAATAACAAACCACTTTTAACATCAAATTAATATTTCCGAATAACATTATTCCATCTTAAGTCCAATTCAATTAGTATTTCATACTTCACTAATCTAACTTCATCAATTATTATATTACATAAAATCCTCAATTTCTCCATTTCTAAGAATTATGAAAATCACAACACTATATATATAATAGTAGCTAAAAATTAAAATCCATCATTTTTTCAATATAAACACTAATTATTTAGCCCAAATCATAAAAATAAACCATAAATTCAACACCCATAAGAAAATACTTAAACCCTAAAAATCATCTTTTGACTTACCTCTAGAAATTTGTGGAAGAAAATCAAAAGCCCATGTGTTAAATCATGCCAAAAAGAAGCAAAACCCACAATTTTTCCTCCATTTTTCATTCTTTTCTTTTTTTTTTTCTATTTTCTCCCATTTTCTTCCGGATTCGCGTGCCGCTACTACTATGTGTTTGTGTGTTTTCAATTTGCAAGACAATCACATGTATATATATAAAATTTGTACACTGGTCCCTCAACAAATATAAGTTGTGTAAGTTGGTAATTGACAAAATCTTACTCACCCATAAATCCTTCAACTTTTAATTCTTTTACTTAAACCCTTTGACAACTTAGATTTGACCCAAATAATTTAATTTTGACCATGAATTGACTAATATCACCTTTGATTTTTCTTCCATAAAATTTGAGATGTCACAGCCTTGGTACAAGTAGCCGTTGAAATAACTTGGTTGCAAAGCTTGTTTAAAGAATTGGGTCTCACGTTCCCACTTGTCCTATTATTTGGTCTGATAACATTGGAGCAGGATCATTGGCTCATGGACGGTCACAAACCACTATTAAAAAATACCCCTTCAGTGACGGAAATTTTGCGACGGATGCATATCCGTTACAAACTTCCGACGGAACCGTTGGAACTTTAAGACGGGCAGATATCCAGTGGAAATTTCCGACGGAAAAAGCAATCCATCGAAAATTTCTGATGGAAAATACTCTTCCGTCGGAAATTTCTGACAGCCAAAGGTTAGCGTCGGAAATTTTTGACGGCATCCTTCACCGTCAGAAACTATTCTATCAGAATTTTCGATAGCCTAAGGATGCCGTCAGAAATTTCTGACGGAACAGTTTCGGCCGTCAAAAAGTTCAGATAGCCTGAGGTTGCCGTCGGAAATTTTCGACGGATTTTGTGACAAAATTTATTCTTTTAATTATACTTTGTAAATATTGTTAATTAATTTTTTTAAAAATTGAAGATATTTGTTTAATTATCCCTCCAGTATCGCGTATGCCCCTTTTATCAAATAAATATTTTAATATGCATAATGTTTTTGTCAAAAATATACTAGATTTGTTAATCAATATAATATAAAATAAAATTTATTCTAAAATTAAAAATGTTATTAATCGTCAATAACTTTTAGATACGAAAGTAGAAAATGATTTATATTTTGACTCCATAATTAAAATTACAACTAAAGTTAAGAAAAAAATATACAAGTACGACAAAGTTTAAAAAAAAAAAAAAAAGAAACCGACAACGAGCAGGAACAATCTCACAAAGGACATCATTGAAATGGAATAGTCGTAAACATTAAATATGGACAAGTAATATTTGACAATTCATTTATAAAAAAATATAATATGTAAAATAAATTTTTTATTAATAGAATAAAAAAATTTAGTAGACAGCCTTTTTAAATTTTTTAGTTTTAATTAAAACAATGAATATTACAGTATAGAAAACTAGTGTAAAAAACATTGCATTAATTGACACAAACAAATAAAATTTAGAATATAACATATATTTAAATATATAATAAAAGTTATATTAAATACTAGATATGTTTAAGAGAAAAGTTCACTATTTTTAAAATGATAAAACTACTAGAATATACTTTATATATTTTTTGAAGATATATTTTTGGGTGTATTCACACCACTATTTTTTATAATCACACCACATTTCTAACTTTATTATGTATCGATCCTTAGTTTTTTCTAATTATTGTATTCACGCTCTTAACTTTTTTCATCATATGTTTGTTCTTAACCGTCTATTAACTTGAATATTCCATATACAATAAAGGTTTTTTCTGTAAAAATTTTGTTTAAAAAGTCGCTAAATAATTTAAATAAGTAAAAAAAAGCAAATGATTTAGTGCAAACTAATTAGACTTTTCATCATTCAGAAGTCTCATGCTAAAGAAATTGTATGAAAATAATTATTTGAGGTAAGAAATATTATTTGATAAAAATGTTACTCAAAAAAGATGTGATAAAAACATGCAAGAATGTAAATGAATAACAAATAAAGTTTATGTACCATTTATGTAAATCAAATGTGGTGTATTTATAAAAAGTGTAGTGTCAATATATTTTACCATTTTTTTAATATCTTTGCCGTCCTTCATGCCTCCTTTTATCAAACAAAAGTTTTGATGTGCACAATATTACAGTAAAATATATATTAGATATATCAAATAACGAATATAAAAAAAAATATTATAAACAATAGAAGTGTTACTAACAATCAATAACTCTTAGATATGAAATAAAAAATGATTTATATTTTGACTCTTTAATTAAAAGTGCATAATAACAATTGTATTTATGGTCTTTATATCTGTAAATTACATGCACTCAAATATTCAACAATCCATTTGTAAAAAAAATAATACGAAATAAATTTTTTTAATGGTAATATGTTGTTTATCCAGTAAAATATAATATAAAACAAATACTTTAGTAATTGATGAAGATTTTATTCGGTTATTTGGTGGTTAAAGTTTAAAACAAGAGTTGTAAATAAATATTTTTATTAATTATTGGTATTTTAAAAAAAATCACTTAAATCACAATTTTAATAATCGAAAAAAATTGGTATAGAGTGTTTTTTAATTTTTTACAAAAGCAATGAATATTACAAACTAGAAAACTGGTGTAAATAAACATTAGATTAATTGACACTGGCAAATAAGATTTAGAGTATAACATATATTTAAATATAAATAAAAATTAAATTAAATAAAAGTTCAATGTTTTATCAAGAAAATACATTATTTTTAAATTGGTTAAATTACTCGAACATTGTTAATATATATTTTGAGCCGAAACATTAACAAGCACGCGAGCTACCCTGGCGGTTGGGACTTCACTCCCCAACCACCTGGTCATGGGTTGGAAACTCTAACCTTGCAATTGTAAGAATTAATTCCTCGCGGGTCAACAGGTTGGGTCAGCAGCTGACATGGGCTAGCAGCGCGGGTAGGTTGGGATAGTAGGACCATCAAAATATTTTTAAATAGATTTTTAAGATGGCAGTTAGAAATTTCCGACATCCATCACCGTTGGAAATTTCGGACGGAAAACTGGCCGTCGATGATCTTTAGCGACGGAATTTGGGGCTTTAGCGATGGAATTTTCTGTCGGTGAAAAGCAATTTTTTACTAGTGAACCGGTCTTTCACCAATGAATAAAGCACATTGAGATAGATATATTGATATTTTGTACGCGGGAAGATACTTGGTGCAGAACTAAAAGTAGATCATATTCATACTGAAGCACAGGTGGCAAATATTCTAACTAAACCATTTAGGCTATGAAAGAGTTGACTGCTTAAAAAATGCAAGCCAACTGTGGATTCACCCACATTGCGCTTGTGGAAGGGTGTTGAAGAGGTCACTTAGACCAATTATTTATTACTTGAGAGGAATATTTTTTGGCTAGATTTGTGCCAACTGTATACCTTTTTGTATTATACATATCATCACTGGTCCATACTCAAAAGTATTGTATTCATTCATTCATTTATTATTCTTATTATTACTATTATTATAGTGTAGAGATTACTTTCTCTATGTTGTTTGAATAAGTATTAACAAGAATTACAGTGGTTAAGTTCTTATATTTCGCGTAGAAGACTCTGGATTTTGTACCACATCTGCCCCTCACAAATCTTTTCTGTGTCAAAGGGGGAAAAAAGATTCTCTCTCTCGTCTTATGTGAATATCAACGCGGATATGTAATTAAAGAGTGATAAACGGCTTTGAAATGTAGATAGAAACAAAAGGAATAATAATAATCCCTCCGTCCCACAAAGATAGGACGGTAGATAATTTTACGTAGATTAAGAAACGGTAAGTAATTTTGTTAGAACATTAATTTTATAGGTATTCTTCTAATTTTAAATTTCATACTTAAGTAATGATGTGGGAATAATTAGCCCAGATATAATTATGATTCACACACCCAGTTAGTTAATTTATTAGAGATTAATTACAAAAAGTATAAAAAAAAAAAAATTCAAGGCATAAATGCAGTCATGAAGAAAGCTGGAGATCTTTTCATGCAATTAAGATGTAGTGCATATAACATATTTCGTAGTGCAAATATAATTGGCCAAAAAATTGTAAAAAGATATACCAGAATAGTTAGTAGGGTTAGAAACAAATTAAAATAGTTTGCATTATCTAAAAGAATTATTAATATCAATTTGTCTCAATAATGTTAATTAATTTGCAACCTTGTTTGCATCTTTTTTTTTTTTTTTGGGTACATTTTCAACTACACATGGACAAAAATACCCTTCTAGAGATGGAGAAATAACCGATGAATTTTGAAAAAAAAATGTGAAGGTGAAGATGAAAATGTCAAAAATATAACGGTGGAACCATTTGAACTTTGATGTTCAAATGTAGGAACCTTAGTGCCCATTATTCAATTAGAAACATTAAGAATACCAAAGGCTTAACCTTACCAATTGAGCAAGGTGTCATCGATGTTTTATTTTGCTTTTTGAATCTTATATATCATTTGGTAAATATTACAATATGCATCTGACAAAAATAGGCATATATTCATTTTTTTCTGTCTCATAAAGATAAGTCACTTTTTTTAAGAACGTAGTCGATTACTCTGTCCCATAAAGATATTTCCCTTTTATTTCTCAAATAGATTAAGAAAATATCATTTAAAGTTATTGAAAATATACAGTTTAACAATATAGGTCATAATATACCTTTTGATTTATTTAATATTTCACTTTAGTTGTTCTTTGTTGTTTAATAATATGCACCATGAATGGAGTATACTAGAAAACTTAAAAATCAACTTAGGAAAGTGAAATATAATTTAAGACGACTAAAAAAGGAAATGATAAATATCTTTTTGAGAAGGAGAGAGTAGTTGAAATCTAAATTTTCAAATAAACACTTATTTAATGTGTATTATTATTAATGAAATAAAATTACTAAAGTGATATAATTAATAAAAGAAAATATATATTAGGAAAATGCATCTTTTTGGGAGGAAGGAAAAGAGTAATTTACTATGCATGTCATAAATGCTTATCTACTATGGATTGAATGGGTGGTCTGAGGGATTCCCTTGCAACAAAAAAAGTAAAGCAATAGGCATGTGATGTTGTTTTGTATCAACTTGTGCGCTCAATTATTGCAGCTAGTAGTTTCATGTCTCCTAGCCAATGAATGCATTGTATATGAGAAATGAGATTTCTCGTCAATAGAGAGGGAAAAACTTCAATGCTTCAGAAGCACTAAATACTCAGTGCTCTGTTTACTGAATTTTTATTATTTGTATAATTAATAGTCCACTTAAATAACTCACACCCTTTCTTTTTCTTCTTTCCAATTTTTCCTTTTCTGGTTTTATAATTTCACTTTTTTTTTCATTTGATGTGTTCGCCATTTGTCGATTGAAATATTTTCCTTTTTTGGTTTTAATTTTAGTTTTTCATTTCACTTTTTTTTTTTCATTTCACGTGCTTGCCATTTGCCGACTACACATTAATTGTAATTTTTTTCTCAATAGATATTTTTGTCTAAAAATTTTCTCTGTTCAGACGTCAAATTACTTTATCCATGACAATTCTAAATATGACAAAATATATCAGATAAGAAAGACTAATTTTGCTCTAATTCAAAAAAGAATAACATAATATATAGACATAAACTATGATTTACATACCAAGTTAGTTAGTTTATTAGAAATTAATTACAAAAGTATAACAAAAAGTTTTACGGCATAAATGCATTCATGAAGAAAGCTAGAGACCTTTTCATGCAATTAAAATGTGGTGCACATTTAACATATTTTGTAGTGTGAACACAATTAGCCAAAGAAAAAATTGTAAAAAAAATCCAAAATAATTAGTAGGGTTAGAAACAAATTAAAATAGTTTGCATTATCTAAAACAATTATTAGTAACTAACTATTTGTCTCAGTAATGAAAATTAATTAGGAACCTTGTCTTCCTTTTTTTTTTTAATTACATTTTCAGCAACACATGGACAAAAATACCCTTCTAGAGATGGAGAAATAAAGGATGAATTTTGCAAAAGATATGTGAATGTGAGAATGAAAATGTCAAAAAGATAAAGGTAGAGACTATTTGTACTATAATGTTCAAATGTAAGAACCTTTTGTGCCCATTACTCAATTTGAAAGATTAAGAATACCAAAGGCTCAACCCCTTTTGCAAGGTGTCACTAACATTTTATTACTTTTTGAATCTTATTATATATGATTCGGTAAATATTATTTCTTCTATCTCATAAAAGTAGTCATATATTCTTTTTTGTCTGTTTCATAAAGATAAGTCACTTTTTTTAGAATGAGTTGAAATCTTAATTTTCTTATATACACTCATTATTATGAACGAAATAGAATTATTAAAGTGGGAAAATTTAGGGATGGGCGTCGCTCAAGTCGGTTTCAATTTCCGCCCATCGAAACTGGCCAGAACCGACACCAATCGCACCGATATTGATTCGGTCGGTTCGGTTTTCCAATCGGTTTGGCTTCTTTTTTTCCCCTCCTTCAGGCTTCAACAGTGCCGTCAACATCCTATTTTGTGGTTGCAATCGGTAATAGTTGACGGAGAACAATAAAGAAAGAGTCTCGGTAAAAAAATCCCCGGCCGCCATGAGAAGATTGAAGAGCAACTGAGCAAGTGCCGAAAGATGAGACACATATCTAAATAGAGGATGGAAAGGGACAACAAGATTGTTCTTTTTGGCAAACTGTCTTCTTTTCTTCTTCAGCTTCCCGGAGTTGCAAGATTGTTCTGAACCAATTTTGTGTATTTGACAAGAATTGTTCTCTGAATGAATAGTGTTCATCAGAATTATTAAACAAAAAGGGGCTTCATCGGTGCCGTGGAATGACTTCTAGAGCAAAGTCGGGAAAAAGGACGTTGGTGGTGTACTTTTATTATTTAATTTGGCTTTCCAATGCATAAAAGAAAAACAAATGACAGCTAATCTTTGAATGGGTGGTGAAAAGTCAATAAATGAACACTCTCACGTGGCTCTCCTTCCAACCGTCAGTTTCGCACTTTTGATATTCAAACAAATTTTTGCAGAAAAAAAGAAGGGCTCAGTTTATGATGGCTCAGACCAGTTCGGTCCATATATTATCGGTTCGGTCAGAGTCAGACCGGTTTGCACTTGTTAACCGCCTACAAAACCGAATCGAGAAAAAAATTACACCAAACCGGTCGAACCGAACCGGATAGTCCACAAAACCGGCGGTTTCAGTTCAGTTCGGTTCGGTCGGTTTGCTCAGTTAGTTCGGTTTTTTTGGTTAAAATGTCCACTCCTAAGATAATTAATAAAAGAAAATATATATTAGGAAAATGCATATAATTAAACTTCACTTTTTCAATAATATTAATTACACTTCTCTGAATTTATATGAAAGTAGTAATAAATCTATCTTTTTTGGACGAATAAAGTAATTTACGGTGCGTGTCATTCAAATGCTTATCCACTATGGATTGAATGGGTGGTTTGAGGGACGTCCTTGCAACAAAAAAGGCAAAGCAATAAGCATGTGAATTTGTTTTGTATCGACTTGTGCGCTCAATTATTGCCGCCGGTAAAGTCACATCTCCTAACAAATGAATTTGTCTATAAGTAGTTTCGCATCCTTTGTTACATTGTATATGAGAATTGAGATTTCTCTTTTCAATAGAGAGCAAGAATGAAAATAATAGCCACGGAAGGGCAATCTACTTTTTACATAACGATCATACTCCTCTTGGCCATCCTTGCCAAAACCACGAAATCTGATACCATTGTTGAGATGATTACCAAGTGCAATGCTTCAAAAATCGGGGAATGCATTGCAGAAGAAGAGTTTATCATGGAATCAGAAATATCAACAAGGATTTTGGCAGAACGAAAAACGATTAATTTTGTTTTAAACTCTCAAGATCCGAGGAAGCCCGCCTGCGATCGCGCTGTTGCTAACAGCTGCATCGGCCAACAAAACACAAAATTCAATGATCGCCCGTGTAACTTCCAAAATACATGTGGAGGCCGTGGCAGTGATTAAGAATCAACGGTTGAGGTTTGTCTGGCATTGCTTCTTGTACAAGATGAATTAGCACTCTTGATGTTATACATCGAGATGCAGGAAAAATAAGAACCCCCGCGCTTTGGCTTATCAATGATTCTTAAGCTTAGCCAAATATGACTAGTAGTGTTTCCTATTTGATTGTTAGTTGCTTGATGAGAACATGTTCTGTATTATAATTATTATGTTAATGTTAATGTTAATGTTAATTAGCTTGATGGTTATTTATTAGTTTGGTTGTTGCAAGTGATTAACGATTGTTTCACTTGTAGGCCTAATTACCCAACAGAACCTCAGGAATAGAAACAATCAAAATGGAAACTCAGGTTGTATTTTGGAATTCGATCTACATACAATGAAAAAGAGGACTTCAAATAAATATGAAAACAAAAATCCTACGAATACATGAAAATATGATATGAAAAACTGATATTGTAAATGTAGCACATTTTGAATGGGTCACATGAAAAAGGGCCTATGTGATCATTTACCAATGAATTTGTGCCAAATAAAAATGTCGATTTTTTATATCACATTCTCATATCTCCTTAGAATCACTCACCCTCAACATATATGGCTAGCTTCTTTCTCAATAAATGAATATGGTATAAAATGGCATCATATGCAGGCTATACGAATAATGTATCAAAATATTGGTGTTATAAAAATGTGAGAAATCGCATCTTGTATTTTTATAACTGAACAGGCTTCTTAACAAAAACTTCGTTGTTTCTTAGAAAGAGTGGTGTATTATGTGTCTCCTTTTCTCCTCTTCTCTCTCTACCTTATATCAGTCTTACCCATTGACGATACCTTTTTTGTAACCCCACTTAACACATACTTTTATAGATTTATTTTTTAATTTTTTTTTTTTTGTTTTTTTTGGATATCTACTTGCATAGTTGTATAGACAATTGTTGTACATGTAAATAATAATTATATAATAGAATAGTATATTATTACTTTATTAAAAAAAATACTACATTTATGTCCTCTAATGAAACATCAATAGATATTTAACACAGTATAGTTAACTACTAAATGTTAGATGATGCATGAGACCTAATAATTAGAATAATCTTCTATATTTTGATTTGATTTATTTTTTTCTTCACCAAAAATTGATCCAAGAAAAAATGTATAGTTTTGATAATTCAGTAGTGCATTTTCTATTTTATGACTAGACAAATTGATTTATCATTATCTTGATATATGTTAATTCACCTAATCCAATTGAATAGTTGACTTAATATCGAAGTTTTACTGTTAACATTTAAATTCATAACTAAAATCCCCAATTCAATTTTCAATATGATTTTTTTTCATATGCATACAATCTCTCAATTCAAATATTCTTTAACTGTATTACGGTTAACAAGTCTCCACTTTTGTGATTTCGTTTGGTTTGATATATGATTGTTATTGTATACTGATTTCATTTAGTAAAACCCATTGTTTTTTAAGGACTACTTTTTAGGTATTTAACTTAATCCATTAATTATATAGGTTATCTTGTATATTTGATATTAAAAAAAAACTTTCTATTTTGTTTTACTCCAAAAAAAAAGAAAAGAAAAAAAAAGGAAACTTTCTATTTTGTACCATGAAGTCAAAGAAATTTCATTCCAAATTACAATTTATTATAGAATTAAAAATTTCCACGACCCGATGAGGGGGCTCCACCCCTTTCAACCCCCGCCATGAGCGTTAAATTTTCTTAGTAGATTTTGCTTGGTTCTAAATAAAATCCCAATTTCATCTCTCCGTCACATAAAAATAGTCTGATATGTAATTTTATATAAATTAAGATTAGTAGATAATGTAGTTAGAATATTTATATTTACCTTATTTTTTCATACATACCCTTATACTATTAATTATTTGAAATATTTTAAATGCATAAATAGTTGAATAACAATAATTAATTAGGGACACATATAAAAATAAAACATTAAATACATGATCAATATGATAAGTGGACTATCTTTTTAAGATGGACGAAAACAAAATGGTGAATTACTACATTCGTTTCAAAAAGATGGTCCTATTTCATTTTCACATAGATTAAAAAAAAAAATTCATTTAATAGTATTGAAAAAGTAAAGTTTAACATCATTTACCTATTATGCCCTTTCATTTATTAATTATTTCACTTTAATAATTTTATTTTTTAATAACTATGCACATTAAATAGGGGTATATAAGGGAATTCATATTTCAATTACTTTTTAAAAAAAAAACTAGACCATATTTTAAAACAGATAAAAAAAAAGATAAATTATCTTTTTAAGACAAAAATAGTATCTTTTTTGTATAGAAGGAGTAACATATTCTCATGAGTGTATATAAAGATAGGAATGTCCTTGCAACAAAAAAGCTAATAATTGATGTCTTTTTTTAATCAACTTGCTCAATTATTGCAGCCAAAAAATTCAAATATTCTAACCAATGACTTTGTCTATAAGAACTTTCTCATAATCTCCTCCTTTGTTACATTGTATGTGAGAATTGAGATTTCCCTTCCCGATAGAAAGCAAGAATGAAAATAATAGCCATGAAAGGGCAAACTATTTTTCACATAATGATACTACTCCTCTTCGCAATCCTTACCAAAACCACGCAATCCGATAACAAGTGCAACGCTTCAAGAATCGGAGACTGCATTGCAGAAGACGAGGAGTTTCTCATGGAATCCGAAATATCAAGAAGGATTCTGCAACAGCCACCCAAGACGATTACTTATAACGTTCAAGATCCAAAGAGACCTGTCTGCGATAGCACCGTTTATAACAGTTGCATCGGAGAAAAAAACACAAAATTCAATGATCGCCCGTGTAACTACCAAAACGGATGTGGAAAGCCCGGCAATTGATTAAGAATCAACGAGTTGAGGTTTGTTTGGCGTTGCTTCTTGTACAAAATGAATTAGCACTCTTGATATCGTACGTTAAGATGCAAGGAAAAAGTAAGAAACCCACCTTATTTCTGATCCTGCAGCTGAACCAAACATTAATGTTTCCTATTTGATTATTATTGGCTGCATAATAAGAACATGTATTTTTATTATTATGATGATGATGTTACTTAGCTTGTTGTTGTTGGTTATTTATTTGTGGGTTTTGATTTTGGAAGTAGAAAGTCGTGTGATGATTTACTAATTACTTCGTCTCAAAAAGGTATTCCTCAGTTTCTTCTTTATCTGTCTCAAATTATACTCTTCTTTCCTAAGTTAATTTTTTAATTTTCTAATATACCCTCACTTATAATACACAGTCATCAACAACAAAGAACAATTTAAGTGAAATACTAAATAAGTATATTAGGAAATATATGTTAAATTGTGTATTTTCAATAACATTAAATGATATTTTCTTAATCTCTATGAAAAATGAAAGGGAAATATCTTTGTGGGACGGAAGGAGTACTTAATTAACTAATGGCTTATCATGATGAGACAATATTATTAATTAATTTTTATTATCATATTCTTATTTTGATTTGATGAGTAACAATTTATATCAAAAAAATTATTTTTTGCGTCACCATTTGTCATATTCTTAGTGGTATTTAACACTACATAAGCTTTGATTTATCTCCTACGGCTCTTCCTGCTCTCTAGCAAATATGATTATCTGAAATTGTATCATTTCTCATAAATAGTATCGTTTCATATTAGAAGTAGCATCAGCAACACTTGGTGAGTTCGAGTAAGAATTACTTAACATATTTGTTAGGGGGACCAACATAGATTTTTTTTAATTTTTTAGAACATTAATTTTATAGGCTTTCTTTCAGTTGTAACCTCTATGCCTAATTAGTGGTATGGGTGTTCATTAAAATTCCTTTTAAATCAATACAAAGATTTCTTTAAGCTGCACCCCACCGTCTCCTCAGGAATTGTGCAATGAATTGTAAAACAAACATTAAAAGTCGCTCGAAGACAGAAAA
>CAVNYN010217984.1:0-33809 GCA_963692815.1 Nyctanthes arbor-tristis | reverse complement strand
AGAAAGAGACACTAAGAAAAAAAAGGAATCAGGATCATGGGGTCAATCCACCCCAATCCACGATCCAATTTGTCCTGTATTTGACATGTCACAGAGCAGTAAATTTCACGGGGCAGCTTGATCCATCCCACTACCATCACTATTTTTGGCTGACAAGACTTAGCATGGGAAGGGCTTTGCTCCATGTCAAATGCAATGGAATAATACTATTTAACTAGTTGAATAAATTAATGCACTCATGTGTTTATCTCTCCATCGTCCAATATATAACGACAAAAATTACACTGGTCATCAATATTTGGAAAAGTCTATTTGGAAAACTCAATATTTAGTTTAGATAAATAGCATTTACTCAATGTGATGTTACTTGATTGAGTGCATTTAATGAGTTAGAAGTGGGCGAATTTGATTATGCAATGTGCAAGAAATATGGAAAAGATTTTTACTAGTTTTAGTGATAGATATATGTAAAAGTGATATAGTGCAATACATATGATATCATATAGTGCCATACAATTTTATAATGTGTATTGGAACACATCATATATTTGTGATTTCCTCATGGAACATGCCCCGATGCACTCAAGATTAGTGCCATATATATATATATCAGTAGAATAAGACTATATACACACAAACACATGCTAACACTCATAAACGTATAATAATTATATAAATGTTCAAACACTAGAGATCTAGTGCCATAATGACACAATATAGTGATGTGGCATAACACATCAATACAATACGACACTCTTCTCAAATCTCATCAATGCATGATATTATACCACATTATTTGTTTAGTATTGTAACGACAATAGACTTTTAGTACTTGAAGATTTCAAGTATTGTTGATCTAATGCCAGATGTTATATGGTGACATTATACTGTCAGACACTGATGTAGCGTGACATGGTATGTCATATGTATAAAGGTGGTGACCAAAGAATTGGGTTTGTTGGAGGATAAGTCTCAGGAGATTGACTTGAAGTGTGCAATTCGGCTGCATAGTTGTAGATTAATTGTAATGCATATTTATTCTTTATCTTCACGTGTACACATTTATCTAGAATATGTATTGTAGAAATCTAGATTATTGGAAATAGAGTCCAAGTAAAAATTCATCAAGAGGATATTAGATAACAATTCTACCAATTATACCACCCACTCCACTTCCAATAACAATTCATGGATATTAGATACGGGGGCTTCTCATCATGTGACTAATGATTTGGAGAACTTGTCACTTTATTCAGCCTATGCAAATTCAGAGGGCATACATATCACTTCCCATCTCTCATTCCGGTTCTACTAAACTCTTTACTCCCACTCGACAATTTACATTAAATGACGTGCTATGCGTGCCTAATATGTCAAAAAATCTAGTCTCAGTTTCAAATTTCTGTAATACAAATGACGTCTCAATTGAATTTTTTCCATCCACTTTTCAGGCGAAGGATATCCACACGGGGGCATCACTCTTGCAAGGACCGAAATTGATGGAGTCAATGAATTTCCAGTGAAATCCGTCAAACAACCTCCCATTCTTGCCTCAAAGGGGTCCTCCTATGATTGGCATTGTCATCTGGGACACCCTTCAACTACTATACTTGAGCCATTAATTAGATACTTTCACTTACCAGTGCCAAAGTTGTCTAGTAGTTCTTTCAATCATGAGTCATGCCAATGTTCTAAATCTCCTAAATTGCCTTTTGGAGTGTCTTCCGTTTCAAGTAGTCGTCCTTTAGAAGTGGTTTACTCTGATGTATGGACCTCACTACTTTTATCTTATGATCAAAAGAAATATTATATCATTTTTATCGACCACTACTCTCGTTATATTTGGTTATACACTCTAGCTCATAAATCGGACGTGTTTGCTGACAACCCTACCACACACACCCCAGTATAATGGCCTTGCTGAGTGAAGACACCGACATATAGTCGAAACTGGTCTAGCTTTGCTTCATCAAGCATCCATTCCCACAAAATACTGGCCCTATGCATTTTCTACTGCTGTATACCTCATAAACAGACTACCAACTCCAAAACCTTCCATGAAATCACTCTTTGAGGTCCTTTTTGGATCAACACCCAATGATTTGAAACTTCGGGTTTTTGGCTGTTTGTGCTATCCATGGTTGAGGCCTTACTCTCCACATAAGCTTGCTCCTCGATCATCTCCATGTGTATTTTTTGGTTACTTCACTACCCAAAGTGCATACCTGTGTTTTGATGTCTCGTCAAGTCGCATCTATGTGTCTCGGCATGTTCAATTTGTAGAGTCTATCTTCTCTTTTAAGAAATTCCTAAAACCGTCTCCCATTTTAAACACACATTCCATCCCACACGAGTATGCTCTCTCCTCCCCCACCACATGCAACTTCATCTCACCGCCACCTCATCCACTTGAGCCATCTTCACCGTCGGTACACCCCACTTCACTTGTTAGCCAACCACCTCCATCATAACCATCCAACTCACTGGAGATGACTGACTCCAACAATGCTTCGTCTCGAGAGCTGTAGCTGCACCCGCGATGGATATTGCCTCACCTCCAGCAAATTCATCACCATCCGTTTCCCCAAATGACATAACGACTATCTCCCCTTTATTACTCATCCTATGGTTACTCGGTCAAAGCACAATATACATAAACCAAATCCCAAATATGGTTTCACAGCTCTCCTAGCCTCCAATCCACATGTTGAGCCTTCCACCACTGCTCAAGCTCTCAAACATCTACTCTGGCGTCAAGCCATGCAAGATGAGTTTGACGCATTACTGCACAACCAAACTTGGTCTCTTGTTCCGTTTCATCCATATCAAATTTTGGTTGGTTGTAAATGGGTGTTTAGGATTAAGAGAAAGCCTGATGGTTTAGTGGATAGATACAAAGCTCGATTGGTTGCAAAGGGGTTCCATCAGCGCCCAGGTCTTGATTACTCTGAAATATTTAGTCCTGTTATAAAACCAGTCACTATTCGTCTTGTCCTCAGCATTGCTTTGATGAAGAATTGGCCCCTTCACCAGTTGGATGTGAACCATGCATTCCTTCATGGTACACTGTCAGAAGAAGTGTTCATGTCTCAACCTCCCGGGTTTGTTCATTCTCAATTTCCCTCTCATGTGTGTTAGTTGCATAAAGCCATCTGTGGACTTAAGCAAGCACCACGTGCCTGGTATCTGGAGTTGCGCAAATTTTTGATCTCCCTTGGGTTTACCAATTCCTCCATGGACACTTCACTATTCATCTATAAGTCAAATGGTGTCACAGCCTACATCCTTGTCTATGTTGATGACCTTATTGTTACAGGTTCATCGACTGCTTTTCTTGACTCTACAATTCAGAACCTTGCTTCCAAGTTTTCTTTAAAAGATCTTGGAAACTTGTCCTATTTCTTGGGTGTTGAAGTCGTTCCCACTACCACAGGCTTATTCCTCTCCCAGCATCAATATCTAACAACCCTCCTTACTCAAACAAAAATGCTTGATGCAAAACCTGTTGCTACACCTATGTTATCTTCTTCATCACTACACCTTCAAGATAGCTCTACCATTGACAATGCTACTGAGTATAGGAAATTTCTTGGCAGCCTTCAATATGCTCTTCTCACTCACCCTGATATTGTTTATACAGTTAATAAATTATCACAGTTCATGCACCAGCCTACAGTTAACCATTGGAATGCCCTTAAACGATTATCGAGATATTTAAGTGGCACACTATTTTATGGTGTGCATTTATTCTCTTCATCATCATGTTCTCTGCATGCCTTTTCCGATGCTGATTGGGCAGGTTATCCTTCTGATCGAACCTCTACATCTGCTTACCTTATCTTTCTTGGCTCCAATCCAATCTCATGTTGTTCCCGTAAGCAACGTACAGTTGCTCGATCCTCTACTGAAGCTGAATAGCGAGCAGTTGCGTCCACTGCTTCAGAACTACTTTGGCTCATAAGAGTTAGATGTTCCTCTTTACTCTCCATCTGTTATTTATTGTGATAATGTTGGCACAACATATTTCTGTGCCAACCCAGTTTTCCATTCAAAGATGAAGCATCTAGAGATTGATATTCATTTCGTTCGTAAGTTTGTCCAAAGTTGCGGGTTTCCCCCATTTCCAGTTCTGATCAACTAGCAGATCCTCTCACAAAACCACTGTCCACTACTCCCTTTTTGGTGTTACGCTCCAAGATAGGTGTCTCTAACGGAGCCTCTATCTTGCGAGGGCATGTAAAGAACAAAATATCAACTCACGTGCCGTGTAAAGGTGGTGACCAAAGAATTGGGTTTGTTGGAGGATAAGTCTCAGGAGATTGACTTGAAGTGTGCAACTCGACTGCATAGTTGTAGATTAATTGTAATGCATGTATTCTTTATCTTCACGTGTGAACATTTATCTAGAATATGTATTGTAGAAATCTAGATTATTGGAAATAGAGCCCTAGATGATGGTATACACTTGTATACACTTGTAATATATATCCCTGTAATCTTCTATGATTAAATGGTATCTTAAAAATATTTCCACAATATGACTCGTCACATCACATGGTATGATGTAGGGTGATAAATAGCACACATCTAGAACGCTAGTACTATAACGCAGACGTTGAGCATTAGATCATTTTCAATATAATTTTAGAGGCAATTTTCAAAGGTTCTTGAGTGAAAAGTTTGAATTTGAATCCATTGTTTGCGTTGGAGACATTTTCTGAGCTTCATAACCTTAAGGAAAATAGTGCAATTAGCTATAGTTTAATATTTTGTTGGATGTTTTAGATCGTGGATGTGTGCACTTTAGCTAAGATTTTCTGCTTTGGAAATGATAGAACTCCAAGAACAAATATTCAAAGAATGCCAAAGCGTTAAGAGACCCCGTTTTGTACATAACAAGTAGCAAGAAATCTCTATATATACTTGCGCATCACAATGCAATTTTCTCTTTCACTTTTTTCACTGATTTTCAAGAATATATAGTAAAATTAATTAACCAAAATCAACTAATGTACTGTAAAACAAAGGCTCCTTTTGGCACCATTTATAATCTTTTGTATTATAAATTGGCCTAATTAGCTAATTATTACTTCATTGAAAAAGGCTATGAGTTGACAAATATAAAAAAAGAGAGAAAAAAAAAGACTTGAATCGACACGTGCTCAGCCTTTGACCGTAAAAGCGGCTATCGTTGCATGCAAATGGAAAAGGTTTTGAATTGTAACGGGACTATTTGTCGAAATTTCAAACTAAAGTGGCTGCGGCTCAATGGCTGATACAAAAAGTAAAGCCTTGTTTATAATAATCATATTATAAACGATACCAAATGGAGCCTAAAAAATAATATTATTTATTAAGATTGGAAAACCGTTAGTCTAGTTAACAATTTTCATCGCGAAATTTTTAAAAAATATATATTCCTTTTGCACATATACTTGTCAACTACACTATAGATTTATCATTTTTCTTCATTCTAGACAAATAGTAATTTTTCAAAGGCTAGACAAATATAGTACTCCTTCGTGCCAAATATATAATTCCATTTTTTTATAAGACTAATTTCAATTATTTTACTAATTTATCCAAATTATAATGCCTTTTTTTTTACAGGCCATATATTATATTTAGTCATAATCAATTTTAAATTATACTCGTTAGATAAGAGGTTTTCTATAGAATCAGATTTTGTTTCAAAGTTTGAAACTAGATATGGTCATGCGGCCACATGAATAGATCCATGCGGCCGCACCGATGGACATGTGTAGCCCCACTAGGCCGCATGGACCGCCTGGTGGTGCCGCACTGCCTTATTGTGGGGCCCGCACAGGTCATGACCAGATCTAATTTCAAACTTTGGAACCAGATCTGGTACTACAGAAGGTCTCCATTAGATAAAGTTAAATTAGATATAGGAATTACAAAATATATTTTTCTAGTATAATTCTTAATTCATGCGGAAAAGCAAAGTGGGTTATATATTTAGGATAGAAGAACTATTATTCATTAATTAACTTAAATTAAATAAAATAATAATGTAGAGCCAAAGGGCTAATTGAGTCCCTTTCAAAAACTTTTTCTTTAAAAAACTTTCTACCTATATAACATGGATGGATAAATTCCGTGTCATTTTGAAATATATATTGCTTGAATTCAAATACATTCTAGTTGTATACTTGTGTATTGCACGGAATAAAATAATTAATTAAAAAAAGCGATAATTTGAAGAACTACATAATTGTAATTTTATTGCGTATAATTCTTTCACTTAGTGCAAAATTAATTAAATTGTCATTCATAAAACCATATCCTTAACTAAAAAAATGAGAATTAATGAGAAATTTTTTATGAAAACCAAGAAACTATAGAAAAGAGAGCATACAAAATTTATATAACTCTGAAATTACTCTACACCCATATTTTTGTTCAATAAGCATCAATACAAGAACTTTAAGAACACATTTGGGATGTAAGTGGCATTCATTTATCAGAATGAATTTTATTATATTCATTCTCTATTTTTTTTTTGTATTACATATAAATAAAAAATTATTTTTCACATCTCCTTATACAATGTCATACATTCACCATCCTCGTATTACCAAAGACTCAACGGAAGCAATATTACAACAAAAGATAAATTTTATATGATTTACCCCTTACATTAATTTTTAGCCACTTTTCACTCTAAAAAAATTAAAAGAATATTTTATTTTTTATTCTAGATCATCATCATTAAATATTATTGCTATTATATCCTCTCAACTTAAATTTTTACCAGTATATAAATTCTCACAAAATAATAATAAATTAAGTAATATAGCAAACATATAACCATATGTTTTATGACGTGTGATTTATCATATTGAATTAAATTAAAGCAAAAGTTTTGAAATTGATATAATTTTACTTGTTTATTATTATTACGCCATCAATCTCATGAGTAGGCATTTAATCAAAATGATAAGGAAGTTTCAAAACCCAATACTTGAAATTTGTATATAGACTGTTAGAATTTTGAAAAAAATGTAAAATCTTTGAAGATTAGCGTAAAATCTAAGAGAATAGATATACCAAACATTAATAGTTAACAAATAGGAAAAGATTAGAGATTAATTTGCACCTTAATTAAGAATGTGTTTGTGTGTGTGTGTGTGTATATATATATATATATATGTAGACACACACACATACACACACACACACACATATATATGTATGAAAAAAATATAAGATTGAAGATTAACTTGCAATATCTAAATTTATATAGGTATATATTATATATATAATATATATTAATATGAGAATGTGTATAAAATTAAAAACATATAAAATAAAAGTGTGTATATATATAAGCGGGAGAGTAGATATATATATACACATATTTATTTATTTATTATTTATATTTATTATTTTATTTTATTTTATTTTTTTGAAAATTATCTCGAGTCAAAAATCCAAACCCAAGATATAACTTTTATTATATATGTGTATAAAATAAAAACATATATAAGATATTAGAGATCAATTTGAAGTTTAATTAGTTGAAAATGTGTATATTACATATATATGTATATTATTAAAATAAAATATATAATAATAATAAATAAAAAAAGAGACATATATAAGTAGGATAGTGATTTTGGCGGAAAATTTGCATATGGCCACTATCTTACTTTAATATATAATAATAATAAGATAAGATGGCGTGTTTTTTATACACATTACATGGGTGAGAAATTTTTTAACAAAACTTCCAAAAAGTTTTTCAAAGTTTTCCAAAGTTAACCAATGGCATTTTTTGGACTCATATATTAATTTTCCACAATGGAATTGTTAAATCAAATTTTAGTGACACGTGTTTGTTAATAACTATGAAATATAGCTACAATGGAAGTGTTAACAAGTTTGTTAAAAAGAATATTTTTAATATTAAGTTGATTTTGTTGTTAAAGTTAACGCCTATTTTAACTACCAATACGACATTCTTTCATTTACTTTTTCATTTAGTTTATAGTAATAATTATTGATTATAGACTACTGGAGAAATAATATATAGAAATTGACCAAAAACTTTTATTTGTAATTAGTTTTTTATTTTTTTGATAAAGTAATTAAATTTAACACATTCAATATTTCAATTTAACATCTTCAATGCATCAATGGTTAGTGGCTAAAATTAAACTACTCACATGTCATTTAACAATTGCTTAAATTTTTTTTTTAATGTGACAATTTAAATTTAATAGCTCTATTGTTAAAATATATTGTTGATGCTCTAATCACCTACATTCATCAAGCAGGTATCTGTGTTACAACTTACATATGCATACACATATATATTGACAGAATTATCAAAATGAATGCTTACTCAAAGCACATTTTCCACCCATTTCTAACCCAACAAACAATATTTCAAAAAGCATAAGATAGAGTAAATCGTCAAACTCACGTCTTGCTCGCCTAATTGTGGTGGTAAATGGACTACATGCATCGCGTCTAGAGTTTTTTCTCTCTCCTTTTCTTCTTTTATTTTATTTTTTTTTTTAAACAACACTGCTCAATAGTCAATGAACAACTGGTAAATTGTGTGAGTCATGTGGATGTTTAAGCAAAATTAGACCATATCATTCACAAGGTCTAGTAATGCGGTTATTTTAAATGGTTGGGGAGATTCTGACAAAAGATATAAATCGGGGAGCAACGCTGCAAATTTTCCAAAAAAAAAAAAAATGCCAGGGTGTACCTACCTCCAAGCTTTCGTATAAATTGATGCCTAACAACAAATTTTCGCAGTAAATTCATAACTGCAGTTCTGTGCACCATTTTTGGGCGGAATTCCTATTCTTGGTGGTTAGTGAAGATGAAGACGGACATGGTGAAGCTGATAAGCGCCGAAGGATTCGAATTCATCATTGATAAAAAGGCCGCTATGGTATCCCAAACCATCCGCAACATGCTCACCTCTCCAGGTCAATACCACCTAAAATTGTTCGAAATCATGAATTATAAGTTAATGATCACCAGTTGAAATCGTTGAGATCATGAGCTCTAAGTTATGGGTATTGAATAAAGGATCACCGTTTGGAAATTATTACTTCTTCAGTTACATATTGAATGTCGTGGATTTGGGTTTTCTTTCTAATCGCACATATGATTTGGAGTTATTATATGTATTTTTGTAATCTTTTCAATTATTTCGTATACGCTATCGATTATGTTGTTCCCGTGAATTATTACTGTGAAATAATGCTATCAATTAAGTTTCTGGGATTTGATTTGAGTTCTATTGAAATTAGGTTTTGAAATTTAAAAAAAAAAAAATTTAGGATTTGTTTGCTATGTCGCATTGATTTGTGTTTTTCTTTTTAACAAACTTTAGAGAACTTGTATAATGAAGATTCTCTGCTTTTTAATAGTTCTTTGTTTTTGGAGAAATTTAGGGGGATTTGCTGAAACGGAGCATGGAGAAGTGACTTTTCCCGAGATAAGCACCACCATTCTGGAGAAAATTTGCCAGTACTTTTACTGGTCTCTTCAATATGCAAGGTAATCACTTTCCCCTCAACTTATTTTTGTAAATGTTTTGTTTTCTTAGGGAAATAGAAATCTTTTTGGCAATGGTAATTGATTCGGGTCAGAATAATCTGGTCATGTCTTCTTTTGCATGGTAAAACTATTGGCCTTTTGCTTACTTTTGGTTTCCATTCTCCGAAAAAAGCGATTTTGACTTTCTTTGGTCATGCCGTTTGTGGATTAAGCATGTGGGTACCAGATGACGTGTTAGTGGGGGCCTCAAGTCTAAGCCTTGGGTTAACTGAGTTGCATGTTATTTGGTTCTCTTCCGTCACATTTGTTTATAACGTAGTTCCTTTTTTGATGGATCTGCTTTAAACTAACTTCATGAACTATGAAAAGAAGAACCAGAGAAGTGAATAGGGAAAATGATGAATGCATGCTTTCTCCTCCTCCCCCGCCTCCTCCCCCTCCTCCTCCCCCTCCTTCTCCTTCTCCTTCTCCTTCTCCTTCTCCTTCTTCTTCTTCTTCTTGTTGCACGCGTGTGGGGGTGTGGCAGTGTCACATTGTGTAATTATATTTATTTCCAAGCGAGTTGTCCTCGTAGGATGTAACCTCGTTCCCCCAAATCAGAGGAAGTAGTCAACTCAAAATATATTAGCCGTGGAATGTCAAAAACGTAGGTGCTATAGAAATTTCTTTGAGATCTAGGTACTAAGCACTAGTTACCTTGTTGGTTCATAGGCCGTTGTGCAAACCTATAACTTGTTTTTAAGTCTTCCTCTCTCCTTTCCGTGGATATTGGCCTATTGTATTATAACCATTCCAAAATATTGTCCGCGTACCTCGTGAGAGTGGAGCTGATTTATATGTCTCCTTTATTTAATGTGCATTGTCATTGACAACTATGAACTATAATCTTTTTTTAGATGTCTTCTGTTTGATGTGCATTGTCATTGACAAATATGAACTGTAATCATTTAATGTAGGTGGAATAATAAAGAGATGTTAGGGTATAATTAGGAAGAGTGAACTTAAAATTTTACTTTTGAACTATATTTGAGCATCTCCAACAGACTCTTTAATTTAAAGAGCATATTCCACTTTTTAGAGAGATATTTAAATTTAAAGGGGAAAAATTATTACATTCTTCAACAAACTCTTTATTTTTTACTATTTATATTACTTTTTTCAAGAAACATGTATTTTATTCTTCATTCTAAATTAGCATTCATATGACCAATAGAAGTAAGTGCAGTTTTGTTAATTCAAGAAAGGAGCATTGGAAATTGTAGCTATTAAATTTTAGAAAGTGGATTTAGCTCGCCAAATTTGGAGAGCCAAACCCCACTCTCTACTTTTAAAAGTTAATTTACTGAGTCTGTTGGAGCTCATTTTTATGCATTCATTCTTTAAAGTAAAGAGCGTGTTGGTTCTAAAGAGTCTTTTGGAGAAGCTCTTAGTTAGAGTTTCTTAATCTTGGTGAAAGTAGAAGCAACCCTGATCTATCTTCACATTGGAAGGAGGGAGTATTATCTAATTTTATATTTATTCAGATTTTCATTAAGAATGTTGCATGAAGTGTGTTGGTAACTCAAGTTCACAGTAGTGATATGATACAAATTAAATCTACAATTACGAGTCACTTAATTAGGGAGTAACTTAATTAGGGAATTGATGCAAATTATTCTACATTTACAAGTCACTTAATTATGCAATTAAGAGTGAGTTAATTCCTAGAATAAGTTTCATTTTCATTCATAGTATTAGTAATTATAGAGTCATATGCATTCAATGCATAAGTAGTATAACTGGAATCCAAAATCAAGAGTTCTAGGGGACCTATTTCTGAATATTAACATTATCAAGTCTTTTTTTGCAAGTATTCTCTTAAAGTGTTTCCATATTTTCCTTAAAAATCTTGGCTCCAACGGTGTTTGGAGTATTCTTATCTCCTGATTATTTTCTTTAAGAATCAGATTGCTTTATGATAGCTTTTAAACATCCTCAGGAAGTAATCAATTTTTCTCAAATACTCCAAAATGAGCATTGCTAAGGCTAACAAGCTATTCTTTTGTTATCTCCTGATTATTTTCTTTAAGAATCAGATTGCTTTATGATAGCTTCTAAACATCCTCAGGAAGTAATCATGGAAGGCCCATGTTACAAAAGAATAGCTTGTTAGCCTTAGCAATGCTCATTTTGGAGTATTTGAGAAAAATTGGTTACTTCAGGGGGATGTTGCCCACTCTGTCTTTCATTCTTCCCCTACTGTAGGCTTGTATTATTCATTTGGAAACAAGAAATTCCCAAGTTTCTAACTTAATTTGGCAGTAAGTATATATTTGCATGAAAAGCTTTGAATACATGTAGAAAAGTTTGCTTGACATGTAACCATTTGGATCACAGTGTTAATGCACCAATGAATGCTTTTTTTTTTTTTTTCTTGTGACTCTAGATCTGTGCTGCAAATATACCGAGTGACAAAATCTATGAATCAATTGAAGAAAAAATTAGTTTGGATTCAGTTTGTGTGGATAAAATGTAAGCATATGGTAAAAGTGTCATATATGCAGCTCGACCCTGCACATTCAATACTTTTTAAGTTTTCTTTTCTGAAATTTTGATTTCAAATGTATTGATGCCAATGTGTATGAATTCTTTACCCTGCAGTGGGAAGGAGACTGAGTTCCATATCGAACCTGAGCTGACTTTGGAACTTATGATGGCCGCTAATTACTTGCACACTTGAATGTGCATTACTTGTTTTAGGGGCAGTGACTTCTTTTTACTTCTGTGAGTCTTCCACTATTTAACATTCTCTCCAGCATACTATTTACATAATCCCTCTATTCCAATTATATAGCCTTGCTTTTTTATTTAGTTATTTTTATTTAACAAAGATTAAGAAAGATTATTGGAAAAGTAAATTCTAGAAATGATTTTTCTAATTTATGCATATTCAATAAGCATTAATTAAAGATAATAACTGTGACTAGATAAATTAAACAAGATTGATTTGTTAAAAAAACAACTAAATATACTACTCAATTTAGAAACAAGTCTGTAACTAGGAATAGGACGAGAAAAAGGAAATGTGGCCTATATAGATGGGACACGAGGAGTGTATCTTTATATACCTTCTCCAGCAAATGGAGAAAAACTTCTTTCGTTTGCAGGCTCTGATTGCCCATTGCTGCCTGCATGCATTATCCATTAACTGAAAAATTATTACTTCATCTTCTTCGTTTCCCTATTCTTTTGTTTCAGGGTATATATCTAGGAACATGATGTTACTTCTATCCGGAAGATCATGTGTCAATTGAGGGCTTGGAAGTCTTTTTTAGTAGTCAGTACTCCTATAATGATCATAGAGACGGATATCAATGACTTGATGTTAATGTTTTATATATAGAAAGGTTGTGTCATTCTAATTTCATAGTGGACAAAGTTATATGAAAACTGTATTTCAGCCATGTGGTTCTATTCGCTATGACATGTGAAATCCTGCCTCGTACTACTCTTCACTGTGCTTGGAGTGCACAGATGGATAATCCACAAGAATGATGGCAGGATTTCGACTGAAAATGATCTCCCACCAGGGAACTAAAGATTCGACCCTAATTTTGAAATAACCGTCTTTGTATATGGTCCATGGGCAAATTTCATTCTTTACTTGATGTTGAACATCCCACGCTAATACTGCGTTCGTGAATTCAACCATCTTTGAAATCATTGGATTTGAAGAGAAATTCATTAATAATAATTATTATTATTATTTAAAAAAAAAAAAAAGCAAAAACAATTTTGACTTCACACGCAGACTTAAAAGAAACTTCGCGTAATATCACGACCAGTCGATTGTATAGGAATATATGGTAGGGGGGAAAATGGATGAATAATAGGTGCAGGTTATGGAAAGGTCCAACGAACGATGTTGATGAAGATTATTTGATTATCAAATAAAACAAAAACCACCGACCTAATATTGAATGTGTTTTGATAGCGATACACATTCTGTCCTTGTGACTCGTGAGCTATGCTCCAAGTCTCGAACACATATTGACTGTATTTTCTGATATCTATTGATTACTCCTGAATTTGTCATTTCAACTTTTTTTCCCCATTTTATAATCTTTCCTCGTGAGGAATACTTTTATGTCTCGGACATTGAATCATATCACTTATTGACCGTACTTTATCATATATTGACTGCGCTTGCAGGTTTTGTATCATTGCGCATTTTTTTTATATAATGGGGAATGGGGAGTAAGGGAGGGGAGAGAAATTATGGGCGGAGTCTGTGTTATTCGAACCAAAGACATCATATTTAAAATTTGAGCATCTAATCACTACGTCACATAATCCCAAGACATTACGCTTAAAATTTGAACATCTAATCATTGCGTCACAATTCGAACCACAACATAATCATTGACTTGAATGTGTCATTTGAACATTTAAACATCCTCTTTGAAATTTAAGCATTTAATCACTTCACCACAATTTAAACCACAACATTATCGTTGGGCTTGAATGTATCATTTAAACATTTTTTATTTTATACGCTTTTCAAAACACAATTTTACTTTCTTTTTCTATTGAGTCATATAAAATTTCATAAAAAAGTATGACTATTAAAAAAAGTCACATATATAAAACCACATATAGTTTCACGAAACTTATTTAAGGCGCTTGTCCGGAATTCATTTAGATGGAAGAAAAACAAACTCAAGAAAAAAAAATTACATTAAAGGAAACTTTCTTCCTCCAATTTTCTGTCCTTTTTTTTTTTTTTTTTTTTTTGAAGGTCCAATTTTCTATCTTAAAATGGGAATACTCCATAAAAACCTGGCCATATTTAACGATTCAAACAGCCTGCCCACGAGGGAAAAATAACCACCACCACCTCCCGCCGCTACCACCGCCGTTTCTTCATTTCCAGCCAGCCAAGTCCTAATTTTGCAGTCCGGTTGTGAGGTGAGGGCGGGAGCGGTGGGTTTTACAGAAAAGAAACAAAAACATCCACCTCGCCGACGTTAATGTAATCACAATCTGTTTCTATCCCTGTAAGCTATCATTTTTCGTTAATTTTCGTTTCACGAAATGGGAGCTCGTTGCTCAGTTTTGGGATTATGTTGCCGGAGCATTAACGTTGAATCTGACGCCTATATTGATGGTGCCATTCATATTTATAAACCCATTTTATCTTATATATATGATCATATTTTATATTGATTCTTCCCATTATTGATTTCTTTTCCATTTTTTGTGGGCTTTTTTTCTGGGTGTGTCTGGATGGGGGATCTTAGAGAAATGTAAGGAAAAGGATACGGTGAAGTTATCGGGTTTCAGGAAGTTTAAATTGGAGGAGCTCAAGGCTGCTACCTTAAACTTCTCTGCTGACAGAATCATATCTGAAGATGCGGAAAGTGCACCTAACGTGGTCTATAAAGGAGGCCTCATACAAGACGGCTGTTGGGTTGCGGTTAAGCGCTTCAGCAAGTCGGATTGGCCGGATCCTCGTCAATTCCATGTCTGTGTGTTTATATTGATGTGCCCTTATGGTTGCTTGATAATATCTTCCTCTTTTTTTTTTTTAAATGTGTTATATGATCTGAAATTGATCAAGTGAAAATGTGTGGTTTGATACATTGGCTGAATGATTAGGGGGAAGCAAAGTCACTCTGGCAGCTGAGGAATGATAGAATGGTGAATCTGATAGGTTGCTGTTGTGAAGGGGATCAGAGATTGCTCGTAGCCGAGTTTATGCCTCATGGAACTCTTCCCAAACATCTATTTCACTGTGAGTTTTCCACAACTCATAATTTCATGCATAAATGGAATTGCTGTTCTTGTTTGAAGCTCTGATTTCTGTTATTATATGTTTGATTGATTTAGGGGAGGACCAACCTATGAGATGGGCAATGAGATTGAGGGTGGCTTTATATATAGCACAAGCATTGGACTTTTGCAATAGTAAAGGGCGAGCACTATATCACGGTCTCAATAGTTACAGAGTTTTGTTCGATCAAGTACTTTAATCGGCCTACTATCTCTCAAATTTTCAATGCGTCCTGAGTATTATACAACCAAGCTGTAGAGAAGCTTTTCTACTGCCTACTACTGACTTTTCATCGACATCTTGCAGGATGGTAATCCCAGGCTTTCATGTTTTGGACTAGTGAAGAACAACAGGGATGGAAAGAGCTACAGTTCACACTTGGCTTTTGCCCCTCCTGAATATTTAAGGACAGGTGCGTGCTGCTTTCGACCAGAGTCTCCAAATTGATTGGTTTTGGGTCTTGTTGCCATAAAACGATACCATACACACATTCTACTTCATGGCTAAAAATAAGAGTGGCCAAAATTTTTGAACCCCTTGATGAACTTTGTGCTTATAAGAATAGCCTTTTCTCTCTGTGTTGTTATTGTTTGAACTCTAATGGCATTGTACATAGGGTCGATCTAGAACAACATTCTTTTACTTTCAAAATTTTAACCAAAATGAGTGCCACCGTCACATGATGTAGAGCCCATTCCATGTGGGCCTCCACCAAGTGACTGTGGTGCTTATGAGCACCACACTCATGGGAGAATTTCTTCATTAGTTATAGGTTTCTGAAGAATTTTTAAGTCTCAAAAGCTACTTTTAACTTTCAAAAGTCATTCCAAACAAGCTCTATATAGTTCACTTTCAGATTCCTACATTCACGATGCTTATGATGGTCGTCATTTTTGCAACTCTTTTCTATCTTGTTAGCCAAATCAGCTCGCCAACCATGTTCAATCTTATCTGACGATTCGTTAAGGAAAGTGTTTGAACTTGATTGTTTCCAATGGCAGGTAGAGTGGCTCCGGAAACTGTGGTTTATAGTTTTGGCACCGTATTGCTTGACCTTCTCAGCGGCAAACATATTCCGCCAAACCATGTAAGCGCTCACTTCCTCCTGGTTGTGTTGTGCCCTCCAATTCTTTAAAATCTTAAGCTGTTGAATTAATGAAGCTGGAAATACAAGTCTGGTTTGGCCTCTGTTTCTACTCTTTCATTTCACTAATGCAATAGATGAGTTGCATTTTGGCCTTACCTGAGTAAAGTTTTTTCAATGCTCTCGTTACTAATATATGGTGAGCTTATTTGTCCATGTTTTACGTATATGAGACTATGACTTATGGAAACTAGAGATTTTTCAAGATCGGAAGAGCGTACATAGTGAGCTCATGTTGCCCGTCAAGAGGCCCGACTGGCAGAAGGTGGGACCCACCATGCAAGTGGCCCTTCCCCCCTCTTAGCTAGATTGGCCTGTCAATGGGCAACATAAAATTTCTGTGTTAGTATAATTCAGCAGCGTCGCAAGGACTCATTTTCTTGCTTGCTTGCATCTTTTCTATCAGTTTGAGGGGAAACTAAAGAATGACACAAGATGATGCTAGCTCGTTAAATTTGAGGCTATCGTACTTCTGACCAATTGTTCTAAGGAAACAATGTGGGCTTTTTATTAAAAAGCCCGTGGTTGTAAAATCAAGTCGTTTTAAGTGCCTGTAATCCCTCGTGGACTCATTTCTTACTTCTCGTGTTCAGGCGCTTGACATGATCCGTAGCAAGAAACTTTCTATGCTGATGGATTCATGTTTAGACGGGCAGTGCTCGAATGACGATGGAACCGAACTCATGAAATTAGTTTCACGATGTTTACAGTATGAATTTCGGGAAAGGCCGAAATTCAAGTCTATTGTAACCTCTCTTGCTTCTCTCCAAAAGGAAAAAGATGTACGCCGCTAGAAATAGATACATACTGGTGAGCTTTGTATTCTTCTTGGAAAATTGACCTCATTGTTGGATTCCGGTGGGCTGTGCAGGTTCCTTCGAATGTTTTTATGGGTATCATTTGTGAATCTACATCTCCAACTCGTAAGTTATCTCCCCTTGGCGAGGCTTGCTCGAAGTTAGACTTGACTGCCATACACGAGATACTGGAGAAGCTTGGATACAGGGACGATGAAGGGGTTTCAAATGAGGTTTGTGTATTCTTAAACTTCTACACAAACTTCCTAGTCTTTTTGGTTTCCTTGCATTCTTATCATGACAAAAAATTTTGCCTTCTGCAGCTTTCTTTCCAAATTTGGACAAGCAATATTCAGCAAAGCTTGAACTGTAGGAACCAGGGAGATTCTGCGTTTCGAGCAAAAGACTTAACTACTGCCATAGCTTGTTACACAGAGGTATGTCATCCACAGCATATATTATAATTATTGCTCAAGCCAAAATTCAGTGAAAAAGGCAATTTCTATAATAAAGCTAATAAAGGATTCTTCCACAAAAAACGGTTAATTTGTCGCCATGTCCTACGTAAAGCCGGTTAAAAGGACCTAACACATTTTGGCGCCCGTAGGGGCGGGAATGTAAAAGTATAATCTTTGCAATTGGCTAAGATAAAATGTACAATTGGGTACCTGAGTGTGAAAACTTGGTATTTCTTGGCTTGCAGTATATCAGTGGTGGAACCGTTATATCACCAACGGTATTTGCCCGCCGATGCCTGTGCTACTTAATGAATAACCAATCACAAGAAGCTCTTGCAGATGCAGTGAATGCCCAGACACAATCTCCTGATTGGCCTACCGCTTTCTATCTTCAAGCAGCTGCCCTTTTGAGCCTTGGAATGAATAAAGATGCAGAGGATATACTGAAAGATGCTTCAGCTTTAAATGCGAAATGGAACGGTGAGCACTTGTAGTACATTTTTCTTCATCTGAAAATCCCATTGTATCTACCCGTTTCTGCTATACTTAGTCCAAGGAAAATCAAAACATGTGTAGCACAATAGTACCACCTAGACTGGGCAGTACGTCAAGACACAATTTTACCAAAATTTTTCTTCTGTAAAATTGTCTAGTGTAGTCAAATTCACACGATTAAATATGCAAGTAGTGTTTGCCGTGTAAATATGATTAACCTAATACTATTCATGTTTGACGGAAATTTTTTGGACGTGAATACTGCTGCAGAATGAACAGGAATCAGTAAAACTCTTGGGTTCTTTTTCTTCTACAATTCTGTCAAGTAATATCTCATCATTAATACAAAACGTGCCTTATTGGAATGATGTGTGTGTATGTATATATATATAATGACATTGAATAACAGCCACTCAGCTTCGCTGAAATGGTAAAAGCATATGCGCGCTGGAGATGTCTCAGACTACTTGAAAAAAAATTCGGAGCTATATTTCAGTGCCAAAATTTCATAAATTAAGAATCGCCAACAAACTAATGACCTAAAGAGTAAGCATATCCGTATGGTCTTGTATGGAAAGCACGTTTCAAATTTGACGTCGACCAGAACTCAGCAGCTGCCCAACAAGATTTGTTACCTGAAAAATAGGATTAAAGTTTAAACCATAAAAGTCTGTGAAATAGTGAACATTGGACTCTCTGTGTTTTTCGTTGTTGCCTAGTGGGGGCTGGGGTTCGACAAAGGGCAACCCAGCAGCCAACGAACTGGGTTACATGCTCAAAAACATTTCTTGAATTCTATTTTGATTAATGTGTACAATCATCCATCTTTGCAACTCTTTAGCATTCACATGAGATCCATGTGAGTCGAGAATCAATGGATATAACTTGCAATACAGTTAAAGAGAACTGAAATATAAATAAATTTCATAAAACAGGCATGGAATGGAAATAATTCTTTGAATAAACCTGAACTAAGAGCACTTGTCAAGGAAGCATTGTAGACAAATGCTTGACAACTAATAGTACTGCATAATGAATGTATAAGTGAAAACTAGCCACACATAAATCATAGTTCATCAAATCAAATCAAATGATAAGACTGCATATGAAGATGAACTAATAGTTTAACTAACTCGTTTCTTCATATGCAGTACTATTAATTGCAGTCAAAATCAAATCAAATCAAATCCTCTACCTGCCAATATTTGGAAACACAGCGATCAATGCAGCTATTTTCACCAATATTCAGTTCAGGATCCTTGTACCTTGTAAAAAATAGAAAGCCAGAACATAAAGGGTTATCAAATTTTCAAACCAGATAAAAGAAACCTCAATCTGAGAAATGCTCCTGTCATTTTGTGCTTCTCTCCAGCAGGGAACTTCAAATAAGAGGACGACAGGGAACTTCAAATAAGAGGATATGGAATTAATCCCTTCTGTCAATGCACTTGTTGAAACATGTGTGGGTAAGCCTGGAATGTGATAGTCAACATGTCAAATTAGCAGATAGAAGATTAATTAGGATTTATTGGTGGTACAAAAGCACAAAGTTGTATGGCAAAAGTACATGTAAGACCAGAGGTGTGAAATATTTTAGGACTGATTTATAAGAAAGGGCTCAACAAGCAAACTAGTGTTAGAAGTTAGAACAAGCACATAGATAATGAACGGAGCTTCACAACAACCAAAAAAAAACCATCAAACTTGTAGATAATTATAACTAATCGATGCTACTCATCAATTAGTTACCATCAAGTACACAATTAGACATGAAATGCCTTTCGAGAAAGCGATGGCTTCAAGATAGACCATAACTATAAAAGCATCTCCAATGGGTTGTGGATTGCAGAAATTTTGTAATCATGTCGTAATAATAAAAATCTTATGTGGCAAGGAAAAATGGAGGCGTCTAGCACACCCTCCAGCTGTAAAGGTTCTGCTAGACACCGTCTACCCACTATTTTTCATTGTTTTTGTATTTATCTTTCCTCATAACAACCAACTACAGCAGTAACTAGCAAACACGTGCCGACTACTTTCACAATTCACATTCTCCATTGAAGACATTCTATTACTCTCTGTTTTTTCTTTTTTTTTCTTTTTTAAAATAAATTCTATTTGCCACATATACCGGATCGGAAGGTTTGTAACTCAAGGATGCACGCAGCACAAGTATCCTTATGCGTATATGGTAAAAAGCATCGAGTGCAGTACTCAGAAACCACGGGCTTATTTAATGTAGGATTCAGACAAGTGGGGGATCATCCCATTACAATGGGAAGACATTGAAACCCAAAGATGCTGTCCATAATAATAAGTGAAGGGTTTTAGATTTAGCAGAAACAAGACAGGGACTATTTTTGCCCAAAAAGGCCATTGCTTTAAGTATTTAGGTTGGATCATTACGGAAGGTGAAATTGTAGAGCATTTTTAGGATCAGATATGAAGCTGTTTGGGGGTGGGGGTTCTGAATTTCAGGTAATATCCAACTTCCTCTTTAATTCTGATAAAGTACACAAGCCCATTAACCAAAAAGATGAAAGCAAACGTTATAATCTGATGGTGCAACACAAAACTAATATGAACGTTATCAAACACCAAGGCTCACGGAACGAACTTGTTAAATAATTCGACTCTGTATTCCATCTCCTTTACTGCCATACCAACAATCTGTTTCCAAATTCACAAAAAATAAGTAAATAAATAAAATCAGATTATGCTCATTACAACTTGTAATTAACGTAGTAGCTAAGAAAATTATATATTTCAGCTTTTGAAATAGAAGAGAATAAACCTTTTCCTTGTCCATTGCTTTAGGTGGGGAATTTATTGAAGCCATGCTTATTCTATTGAATTTGAATACAGTTAGGGTTTAAGGAGACCCAAGACTGGTCAGAGCGTCTAAGTTGGGGTCCCAGTTTCAAAATTTCTGCCCCGAAACAAGAGAAGTCCTTCAGGATACATAACGAGCCGGCCGGCTCGGGCAGCCTGTGGCCGGGCCCATAAAAAGCTCGAGCCGAGCCGGCTCGTGGCTCATTTAAAACGAGCCCAAGCTGAGCCCCAATTTTGGGGGCAAGCTCGAGTCGGGGCCGCCCCATGTGGCTCGGCGGGCTAAACGGGCCGGCCTGTAATTACGGACCTAATGGGCCGAGCTGAGCCGGCCCATGTCAAACTTAGATAGGAAAGATAAAAATTAAATTAAAATAAGAAAAAAATTTAAAAAAAGCCTAGCCAGCCGACTCAGAAAATGCCCAAGCCAAATTTCGGGTCAAGCCTAATTTGCACGGTCGAGCCGAAACGAGCTCGGGCCCAAATGTTGGCGAGCTGGCTCAGCTCGACTCGGCTCGTTGACATCCCTAGAAGTCCATTGTTCATCTAATTTTTCTAAGAAAAGTACACATCTCCCTTTGGAAGACCCAATCCTCCAAGTGGCTGCCAAGGTTGACAAAAGGGACCCTCGCCATCTCATTCCCCCCCCCCCAAAAAAAATTAGTGGGCCCCACTATCAAAATTTTAATTCTCAGAGCATCTCCAATGCACCAGGTGCATTGGAGCCTATTTGGCAAGAAAATAGACCTTATGTCTTCTAAAATGGTATAAGATCTACACAATAGACCTTCACCCCCTTCAAACCCCCTTCCAATGCATATGGGAGTTTCCCCATAAATAGTTGTGAATTGGTGCTAGCTTGAAGAGAGAGAAAGTAGTAAATGCAATAAACAATGGTGAAAATGATGAGTCAAGGGGTTAAACTTTGAGCCTGAAATCAGACCCTTCTGTAGACCTTCTCCTCCATTATTTTAATTAAAATTTTATTTTTTTAACAATCAAAAGGATATCCACAAGTAAGGAGATATCTCCCCAGTACACTGATGAATAAAAAGCGAAAAACAAAGCATCCTAAGCATGCAACACAAGACGGTAAGCAGCCAAAGCATGCTACACAAGACGGCAAGCACAGCATGAAGAGTCCTCCAAGGTAAGAACCAAAGACAATAAGCCCTAAAATGATGATGCCAATTACCATGAAGCATCTGAACCAGCATCCTTCAAGAATCTTTTCTGATTCCTTCTGTGATCCCAAGAGGCCCGAGATTTCTGTCCCAAAAAACTGGAGGAGAAGAAAATCTGCCCAAGAATTGAGCCATGGCAGTTTCTTTCTGTGATTCTACCTTTCAACAGCAACATTGACATTTTCATGCTTTTCTTTCGCCATAATTTTCAAAACATATGAGATGAACCAGAATTTATTCTTGAAATTGTCCTCAGGGATATGTGAATATGTTCTTTCCTGATTCGAGCATTCCTTTCCTCAATTGACAAACATTCCACACAATCCTTAGCATTTGTCAACTCAATTGGTGGGTGAAGATAAACTTGTGGGTTGGGCGACACATCAATTAGGACTTCTTGAAAAAGGTTCTTGATTTGGAGAACAAAAATTCCTGCTCTTGCTTTCTCATAAACAACCTAACAATGAATACTTAGTTGCATAATAACATTAACAAAAACAAAAATAATCTAATGGTATTTGGACAAATGAAGGAAGATTTCATTTTCCAAACAAAAAGATGATCTTTCTGCATATCTATTGTCTTTGAAGTAGTAATCAATCAGCCACCAGCGAGAAGATTTAAGATGGTAGAACCACTTTTGGTAGTAGGTATTGACTAGCCTAGCATACAGCAGAATGTTGGAAGCGAGCTCCTCGTAGCACACACCAAGATGAAGAGGAGGTGGGTGATTCTGTGCAAGAAACATGGCAGTAACAATGGAGCGGAATATGTTAATCTCCTTAAGCAATGAAGGGGAAGAACTAAATCTCCTTAACAATATGTTGAACCCTTTCAACAGAGAAATTGCAACCTACACAGAAACAAACATTAGAAATCTCAAGAAATAGATATTATTAAAGCTAGATTTGAGCCATGTCGACAATGAGTTGAAATGATTCTCTCTAGTGAATAGGATTCTCTGCCAAGTTGGGAAAAGGTCATAGATATTAGTCATTGAAATTTTCATGATGAGTGAGGCAAGGGAAACATTGCTCTGTGGGAGTCTCTCTAATAGTTCTGATAGAAGGAACACCAGCAGCATCAAGTTTCAACAAGCCAACCACAGTACCCTTAAGATCTTCAGGTAAGTAGACCTTTGAACTTTGATCTGTGATCCCATTTTTGGCAAGCCATTCGGCCACAAGATTCTCTTGTTTGTACACGTATTTAATATCTAAATTCAAGTCGTCCTTTATTTGCTTAATACTAACAATTAGATTTTTTAAGCTCCACTGACCATCTTTACTACCTTTGATGATATCCATGGCTCTACTACAACTAGTTTCAACCAAACAGATGTCAATCTTTTTTTCCTTACACAGTTCCATGCAAAGTGGATAGCTTTAAGCTCAGCTTCCAAAATATTTCCAACACCATCAAATTTTGAAAGGCTAAAACAGGCTCCCCCTCCCAGTTCCTAACCACTCCACCAACAACAATAAGGTTCGTTTGATCTTCCCAGGTTCCCACAACATTTAGTTTCAATTTCCCTCTGCTTGGTTTTTCCCATTTAATAATTTGAATTTTCCTCCTCCTCATTCGAGTCATTAATGAAGAACTTTTTGATTCTATTAAAATGCTAGAAACAATCCTTGACCAGACCATCTTTATATAGCATAAGGATAGTCCATTCAACTTTGTTAATGATATCTTTTGAGTTCATCTTGTAGTCATTGTATTTTGCTCTATTCCTAGCATTCCGAAGGAACCAGCAAACCAAGAGAGGGATGACGGTACACAGCTACCCAGGTTTAGTTTTCTCATGGTTTAAATACCAATGCATCAACACCTGTTGGATGGAGTTACATCTCCTGTTTTTAACCTCGCAAATAGAACAAAAGTGATTCCCACAGTTCTGGCCACATTATTGGTCAAGAACAAATGCTCGATCGTTTCCAAATCTAAGCAACAATAGCATTTAGATGCAAAAGGAATTTGGAATCTCTTCTGGATGATTGAATCCACAGACACTCAATTTTGCCAATGTCTCCAACAAAAAATGCTAATCTTTTTGGGGACAAGTTTGCTCCAAATTATGTCCCAATTTAAACTCTTAGAGTGTTTATCTCTGACTTTGTTCCACATGTCTTTGGTCTTGAATTTTCCATCAGTGGAGAGGGTCCAACAAATCTCATTGCTATCTCCATCTAAAAAAATTGACAAATTTCCTCTCTAATATGGAAAGGGACATTCACGTCCAGCTTCTGAATATTCCAACATCCGTTAGAGATAAAATCCTTTATCTTAGCTTGAGGATCTTTTGAGATGAACAGAGTTTGACATCTAAGATATAAGGGTTTATCTCTACACGAGTTGTCCAGCCAAAAATATTTCTCACCACTACTGATCTTCCAAGCTATGAATTTTTTAGCAAGTGCAACTCCTTGTTTCACTCTCTTCCAAATAGGAGAATGGTGTTTCTTGGTCTCAATAAGCGGGATGTGTTTCTCTTTACAGTATTTATTTGTCATAGCTTTTGCCCAAAGAGATGAGTTTTGCCTAAACTTCCACCAAAGCTTTGCAGAGAAGCTAGAAATAGTATCAAATAGGTTTCTGACACCAATACCACCTTCTTCTACATGTTTAGTGATTTTCTTCCAACTAGCACAATGCATCTTACATGACTGTTGCGAATCTCATCTGAAGAATTTTGCCATCATTTTCTCAACCTTACTAAGGACAGTGGTAGGGGTTTGGATAACCTGAAGCAAATAGGTAGGTGTAGCAGAGATCACACTAAGAATAAGGGTGAGCCTTGAAAGAATTTTCCTCTCCCAACTAGAAATACGTCCTTTAATCTTTTCCACAATATTATCAAACAGGCTAACTTTCTTCCTACTCTTATAAAGAGGAGCACCAAGTATGTAATTGGCAACTTTTCTAACTTAAATCCCAGATAGTTTCTCAACTCTTCCTTAGATGCGCTAGCAATCTTTCCAGAAGGAATGATAGCACTCTTGGCTCTGTTAATTAGCTGCCCTGAACTTTTCTCATAGTCTTTAAGCATTTTATTTATAGCCCTGAAAGAATTTTTGGAGCCATTGCAGAAAATCAAGAGATCCTCAGCAAACGCAAGATGAGAAACCATGATATCTCCACCATATTTAAATCTGCTATTAGGTCTCTACAAAAAGAGTTTATGTATATTCCTTGTAAAAATCTCAGCCGCCAAAATAAAAAGGCTAGGAGAGAGGGGATCTCCTTGCCTCAATCCTCTGGAAGAAGGGAAAAAACCAGAAAGGCAGCCATTTACCAAAATAGAAAACCAATACTTAGAAATGCATCTCAAAATCATATCAATCCATTCCTGGGAAAACCCAAAAGCTTTTAAAGTACTGCATAGAAATGACCATTCAACCCTATCAAAAGCTTTCTCCATATCCAATTTAGGTGCCAAATTACCCCCTCGAACCTTCTTCTCAATCTGAAAAATAAACTCTTGAGCCAGAAGAATATTGTGTGCAATATCTCTTGTAGGAACAAAACTAGTTTGGTTTAAAGAGATGACTTTAGAAAGCAATTTAGCTAATCTGTTAGCTGTGACCTTGGGGACAATTCTATTAAACACGGAACATAAGTTGATCGGTTTAAAATCTCTCCAAGAATTGGGGCTTTTCTTTTGAGGGGTGAGGCTAATGGTGGTACTAGTGAGCCCTCTGGGAATGAATTGGCCACCAAAAATATCCTTCACAACTTTACATAGATCAAGACCAACTATCTCCCAGCAAGACTGAAAAAATGCAAGGGTAAAACAATCTGGGGGCCAGCAGCTTTGTCTCTATCCATTTCCAACAATGCATCCTTGAGTTTCTCATCAGAAGGAGGGGACATGAGTGCAAGATTATCATCCATATTAATATAGGGAATAATATCTGAGAAGAGGTCTTCACTAATGGAACAATTATCTGATGTGTACAATCTCTTGAAAAAATCGACAGCAGATTGCTGGATTTGGCCAAATTCCTCAAGAGTTTGGCCGCCTTCTTGATAGCCTGAATGGTGTTTTTAATCCTCTGATTTTGCACTTTAGAATGAAAATATTTTGTGTCATTGTCCCCCCTCCCCCCCAATCCAATTATCTCCAGCTTTTTGTCTCCCAGATTCTAAGCATAAAAAAGAATAGCTTGACCTTTGTAGAGAGCCTTTCTGTTTTTAGCAGTAGGATGTTTGTCAAATTCATCGTGAAGTTCTTCCACTATCTTTTTAGCTTCCTTAACTTTAGAGCAAACATTCCCAAAGACATTTGTGTTCCACTCTCTTAGCATTTTTTTCAGTCTGGACAATTTTTTCCAAAGGATCCATATTCCATTCCCCTCTATAGGTTGTTGCCAGCTTCCTTTAACCACATTCAAGAAGGAACTATGTTTGATCCATGCATTTATAAATCTAAAGCCAGAGTGTCCTCTATTTTGCAATTGCTTCTGTATTAGGATAAGAGGGTTATGATCTGAAGCACTCCTATTTAACATACACAGAGAGAGAGAGAGAGAGAGATAGAGAATTCCTCTAAATTAGTCATAAACTCAAGATTACCCAGCACTCTGTCCATCATTTCCCATAACCGGCCATTGGACCAAGTAAACTTTTCCCCACAGTTACCAATCTCTAATAGACCACATTCAACAGTGGCTTCAGCAAAATCTTCAACTGGTCTGTTATGTCTGATTCTAGAGCCACTCCTTTCCGAGGCTTTCAACACACAGTTGAAGTCTCCAAGCACAAACCAAGGTCCATTAATAATCTTTGAAAAATTCATCATGGAATCCCACAAATCCCTTTGTCTGATGTAGGAACAACTAGCATAAATTGCAGAGAAAAAGGTCGATTTTTCATTAGCAGTATGAAAAATAGAGCAGTGAATACACTGGTCTTCCTCCCAAATAATGTCACATTGAATATTTCTTCTCCACATGACCTATATTTTCCCATTTTTATTCTCAACGGAATGTTGAAAACCTAACTCAAAACAAATGTCCTCAATTTTTTTCTTACTAACAAAAGGTTCCATGATAGCTATGAAGTTAATTTTATTTACATGAACAAGGAATTTGATCCTTCTTTTGGCATTATTTTTGGCGATGCCACGTTCCATATAAGAGCATTAATCATATTGAAAAAGAGGTAGATAGCCTCTTACTGTTTTCCTTAATCCCAGAGCCTTCTTCATCCTCCTCTTCGTACCATTCCTCCGAGTCAGTAGAGCTACCATAAGATGATTCCATCATTTCTCTTTCTCTAATCAAAATTTTGTACAGCTCCTGAACCATTCTGGTATTTTCTTGTTCCTTCCTCTTTCCACTCTTCTGTGAAATTTCCCCTTTCCTTTTCTTCCGAGTCAAGACCGTCTAAAGCTTCAAAGGAGTTTTTATTCCTTTCTCTGTCCTGAAGAGTCTTGGCTGCACATTGGGCTCCTATCGGTATTTTCCTTCCGCTCTACTGATCCGCCTTTCATATTCTTTAGATTGGGCCTCTTTTTTACATTTTCCATGCTTGTATGTCTTCACTTTTTTGGGCCTGTTTGGTTTTTTTTCTCTATTGGGCCCGCATGACTGTCTGATGTATTGACAATCCCCTTTTCCTTAATGATTTTTTGTAGCTTGCAAACTTGGTCCTTTACAACCTGAGTTTTCAAACTTTCTTTTTCCTTCTCTTTTTTAAACTTGAAATCCCTCGGCGCCCTCCTTTTTTCTGCTTCACTAGACTTTGCATCTGCAGGTTGCTTTGTTTATCTATCTTTTCTGTAACAGCTGTACTTTCTGCTCTCTTTTCTTCCACAACACCCTTATTTCCATGGTCCATTTGGGTTTCTTTGATGGCATCTTTCCCTTTTTGATTTCTAAGGACCCAAAGGCATGAATCACGGCTATGTCCTAGGTAAAGACAGTGTTCGCAGTACGGTGGTGGGTTCTCAAAAAAAATTTTTTGCCAAAAACTGCCATTTCCCATGCCAACCCAAATACGATCTGGTCTTGGTTGAGATACATCCATTTCCACACAGATTCTACCCACACTTGGTCAAGATTTCCTAGCCGTAGCTCTATCAATATGCAGGGGTCATCGCAAACAATTAACAATTGACTTAATCGCATTCGGGTGTTGAAAAAAGATGTATAGTAGCCCTGGAAGTGAGACCCTAACTGGCACAATTGGGCTTTCAATTAGCTGGTTAAAGCGTCTGGTCCATTTTAGGATCCTCATAGAGTAACCTTGAATAATCAGTGGTGACTTAATAAAAAGTTTCATGTAATCCTCTTCCAAATCAAAATGGATGACAACATGTTTTGAGTCGAGCAGTCCCACTGAGAAGTGGCCCTTAAAACCGATCTTTTGCAGTTCATCTTTGGTGACTTCCAACCTGGGTTTAGAGTGAGAGAATTTACCAACTAGGACAAACTTGCAAAGCATTTCCAATGGGTCAAGTAGCTCGAATGGAAAGTAGCACCCCCGCTTGCCTTCGTGGAAAGTAGGCTCCAAGATCGGAAACTCAAAAGGTGTGGAGGTATTACGGCTAATAACATCAAAGAACTTGACGTGCTGGGCTTTATCATCGAGTTGAGGTAAAGCTAAAACTGGTGCTGCGGAGGTTTTATCAGAGTGGGCAAGGGTTCTAGACGGATTAAATGTATCAAGATTTTTGTAATGGATTTCGACAGGGTTCAACAGTGGAACTCTGACGATAGGGGGTACCTGAGGAGGAGGATCACTGTTCCCCATGGAACCAATCCTTTAGTTGACAAAACTTCAAGAACTCCTAGTAATAATAATTAGACCTTCTCCTCCATTTTGCTTGCCATGTCAGCCTCCACAGACTTCTATCTCAACAGCATTGGAGGGCAATTTCTTAAAGACCTTATCTAAATCTGACGTGGCCTCCAGTTTTCTCAAGACCTACAGTCCCATTGGAAATGCTTCCACCCACCCCACCCCACTCGGTTTCACAAACAGAACCCAACTGTCGCGGTCGATCGTAAGGAAATTCCCAACCAGACCAGAGACTCACAGCCGGCGATAGAAAGAACAACGTGGCTGGAACCAACCTCCTACCCGATTAAACAACAACTCAGCGTCCCCCCAACTCCTCTTGCACGCCTTCTATTCGATTTAGGACCGGCGACGCAGCGACGACGTGGACAGGCCTCCCCCCTCCTCCCAGTTGTAATTGACCGGCGACCGACGAATTGCAGCAGTGACAGTAGACCCCAGAAGGACCCCCATTTCTCTCTAAATTTTTGCAGGTAAATTTTCACTTCTACAAAGACATTCAATTACGTGTACAAAGATATTCTTTTTAAGAAATTCTTTTTGTTCATATTTGTTAGTAATGTGCCTTTGCATATGTAGATTTATTACACTAAAAATTCTGAAGAAGCTATATTGACGTTCAGTTGCATGTATAAATATTCTTCATAAGTTCTTTTATTCTCTGACCTTGTTAACATATGCCATTTAAAAATTGCTTGTTGGAAATGAAATTTCATGGATTATATTGGCAATTTTGTCGGTTTAGTGATTATGGCTGCTGCTACTTTAATATTTTATCATGATGACTTGTGCAAGTTTTCAGTAGTTATTTGTACAGTTAAATCAATTTTTAATTTAAGCACTAGTTCTACGTATGGTATGATGAGTGTGAAGTTGATGAAGAGGGTTTCATTCTGGTGATGATGTGTCTTGATAGAATTTTTTATTGGTGTGATTTGCACTTGCATTAGTCTTTCTGGATTGTTCAAGTAGTGGTATTTATAGATATGCAAAACAACTCATAGTTGTGTCAAGATGTGTGGTTGAAGCCAATTGATTCGCCGGTCACCTGTCAACGCCGTCGCGGGTCAACTACAATTGGTTGGGGGGAAGGCCCGATACACACCGTCGCGGCTTCACTGGTCCTAAATCAAATAGAGGGTGCGCGAAACGAGTCGAGGGTTGGTTGCTGCTGCGTTGTTCCCTCCCTCGCCGGCGGTAAGTTGCTGGTCTGGTTGGGAATTTCCTCACGATCGCGAGAGGTTTTTTGGTGGTTTTGTGGGGGGTTCTGTTTCTGAAACCGGAAGGGTGGGTTATGTATCCGAGAATTAAAATTTTTGCCACCAATTTTTTTGGGGGAAATTGAGATGGCGGGTGTCTCTTTCGTCCACCTTGGCAGTTACCTGGAGGATTGGGTCTAGTCTTGCTATGGAACCCAACCAGCTTCTCTTACAAAACCCAGTCTCCAATCACACATTGACACCTCACCTGACACACACTACATATCAGCATCTCATTGGTTCTCAGACTTCGTAAGAAACCCAGCCATAGGTTCTTTAGAATTGTCCGGATTGGGTCTCCCTAAGGAACTTTTCTTAGAAATTCATCCGTTCCAAACATATATATTTCACTTTCCTTCTCGGCGTTCAAAATTTCTGCCCTGAAACAATAGAAGTCCATAATTCATCCATTCCAAACATATATATTTCAATTTCCTTCTAAGCATTCTACTACTACCTCCGTCTTTTTAAGATTGTCTAATTTTCTTTTTTCATCTATCTCAAAATATAGTCTAGTTACCTTTTTAAAAAATAGTTAAAATATTAGTTCTTATTTAATATGCATAGTTATTATAAAAATAGAATTATTAAAGTTGGATAATTAATAAATAAGAGAGTATAATAGGTAAATGATATTAAAATTTATTTTTCTAATAATATTAAATGAATTTTTCTTAATTTATGTGAAAAGAGAAATAAGACCATCCTTTTGAGACATAGATAGTACTATTTATTCATTGTGTATTATAATTAGAAGGGAAAAAAATTAAGTTGAAATATTTTTTTATTACATTAAGGTGAAATATTAAGTATAACTTTTGTCCGATTTATTTAGTCTATTTTACTTTTTACATAATAATTAAGGCCAGTATTTGGAGCCAATGAGGCGTAAGTCGTTTGATTAAGGAGTTAGGCTGGAATCTAAAAGTTTCAAGTTCGAGTTCCCTATATAGGGTATATTTCTATTTGTTTATAGTATGTGTTCCCTCTATATGGAGATTTGTATTGTCAATTTTCTTAATGCTATGTTTCAGTAAGATATATATCTATATTCAGGAAAATTTTTCAGTACTTCTCAGAAGTTTTGTTAAAAAATTTCTCACCCCGTGTGGCGTATATGGATATACGTCACGTGTATTTTAAACATAAATCATATGTATTTTAAATTCACATAATATGCATCTATGTATGCCATATAAAAGAGAAGTTTTTTAATAAAACTTCTTAGAAGTGTTTGAAAGGGACTCCTATATTCATTTGTACTCTTATAATGTAGATTTGGAAAAATATTTGGCAAAAAAAAAAAAATTTACAAACTTACTTCCTATGATACCCTTATAGGTGAATTTCAAAAAGGTCCCCTATAAATGAATGTTATTAACCCGACCAAATTATAAATGATCGTAAAAAATAATATTAAATATAGAAATATAATAACTACGAATCCTATATGTGAATGTGATGAGCTCGAAAAAATTTTATTGTAGAGGAAAAATGATTTATTGCCACGTGATATGATAGTTGGAATTGATTTCAGGATATAAGCTTTAAACTTGTGTATTTTTTGATAAGATCCTTCAAATTTTATCTTTTATATATATATATATATATATATATTAAAATAGGAATGTGGTCATATATAAGTTTTTCCGCCAAAATCAATATCTTACTTTTATATGCTTCTTTTGTTTTTTTATTTTATAATAATATTAATCATTATATTTATTCATTCTATTTAGAAAAAATATATATATAATACTTAGCTATTAGTTACATTTTGCCATCATTTTATTTTATAATAATATATAAAAATTTATATTTTTTTATCCTATATAATATACTATTTATTACCCATTAATATTTGTTTTACATATTTTATTAGTTTTTAGGCTATCTTCAAAGATTTAATATTTTTTTGAAATTCTAACAGTTTCAAGTATTGGGATATTGGGATTTCTTCTTATTTTGATTAAATGTCTACATGTGAGATTGATGATATAATAATAAATTAAAATTAAATTAGTTTTAAAACTTTTACTTTAATTCAATATGATAGATCACATGTTATAAAACATAGGGTTATATGTTTAGTACATTACTTAATTTATTATTTTTTCTGAGAACCTATATATTGGTAAAAATTTAAATTGAAGGCATACAATAGTAATAATATTTGATAATAATGATTTAGAAAAAAAACTTTTAATTCTTTTTAGAACGGAAAGTGGTTAAAAACTAACATTAGGAGTAAATAGTAAATTATATAAAATTTATCATGTGTTATAATATTGCTTCCTTTAAGTCTTTTGTAATAGAAGAATGTGTATTTTAAATTTTTCAGAGTAGATTTAGTGAATAGTGATAAGGAAATGCGAAAAATAATTTTTCCAAAAATATATGATGGAGAATGAATGTGAAAAATAATTTATTTTAATAAATGAATATCATCCACACCCTATTAAATAAGAATGTGAGTGTAAGGTAATTTTGAAATTGTATAAATTTCACATCCTCTCTTTTTTATGGTTTCTTAGTTTCCATACTCAACATGAAATTAATTTTATAAAAATTTCTCATTGTCATTTCTATTATTTAAGAGTATTATTTTATGAATGAAAATTTAATTAGCTTTGCGAAAAGTAAAAATATTGTACGTTTCAATTTGATTCTATTTATGTACATTAGTAACATATTTATAAATGAGTAAGTACTTTACAATAAAACTATGATTGTTTAGTTTTAAAAATTTCTATGCATTTTTTTGCTAATTATTCTATTCCGTGCAAAGCACAGGTATACAACTGGTTTTAAAGTAATAATATTTCAAAATAAAAATTCAGTTAGATCAACTATATTCATATATATATATATATATATATTGGGTTTTTTTATACCTAGCGTCCCCCAACCTTTGACCTTTTTACAGATTACATCCATAACCTTTATTTTTCTTTTTGTACGTATCCAACTTTTAAAGAAATCCCATTTTTGGTCTCTGGTGACGGAAACCGTCGAATTCCACCGTTAAAGTCAGGAGACAAAAAATTGATATTCTAATGTAAAAAAATTTTAAAAAGAAAAAGGGGGGCTGGGGGACTCCCCCATTTTGTGCTTGCTACCATTTAGGGTGAGAATCCCCTCTTTTTTCTGCCATTCAAAAAGAAAAAACGGGAAGCCTCCTCCTTGTGCTTACTACCATTCCGACAGCAAGCACGAGGGAGACCTCCCCTTTTGCTGTCGTTTCCGACAGCGCTCGACAACAAAAGGGGGAGCCCCCCCTTTCTGCCATTTCCCAGTGCACCTCCCCCCTTTTTGCTGCTGTTTCCGGCAGCGCTCGCTACCAAAAATGGCAACAAAAGGAGGGGGAGTCTCCCCCGTGCCTGCTGCCATTTCCGGTAGCCCTTTGGTGTTGTCGAAAATGGCAGAAAGGGGGTCCTCCCCATTTCTTTTCCTTTTTTGTATTAAAATATTAATTTTTTGT
>CAVNYN010217983.1:0-32503 GCA_963692815.1 Nyctanthes arbor-tristis | reverse complement strand
TAGCCCTCATTTTCCTGAGTAAGCAATCTATCTCCTTATATCCTATCCTTGACCCTACTGTGATTGCCCAACTTTCTGTCAACTACCTTGAAAACTCTCTTGTCCATTTCAAATATTAACAGCTGAGTGTTTCACTTATAATATATTGTGCAAAGTAGGAATTCCTCAAATAAGCTCGTGGCAAAGGAACATGATGTAACAGAAAAATATAATAATAAATAAATATCACAGGGTAGCTTATCTAAAATGGAAAAAGAGTTTCGCACGTCCTTCAACTATAGATATAGAGATTATTTAGGACAAAATAGGTTGTGGAGAAGTCCTCAATAGGACTTATCTGATATAAAAGAAGTGGGTGAAAATCCATATCATTTCAAATTTTCAATACTACCACACAGATGAGCAAAATTTTGAGGGTGGGACTCAAGGTCTACACACAAAGATCAAAAACAGACAAATCCATGTTAAAAAAAATGTAAACGAGACTATATAATTAGAATGAGTCATTTTACAACTTTATGCGATGTCATTTTATTGGACTTTTTCTTTTGAAAAGTTAAAATTATATAGTTTGGCTTTGACAAACCATAATTTTTAATTTATAAAAAAATTACCCTTAAGAGTTGGAAAATTCAGCTTTACTAATATATTTTCCCCCAAAAAAGAAAACTCATACTACCATATATATGGTTGTTAGTTAACATATACTCACTCCATCCCACTCAAATATGCTTTTGTTTTTCGCAAAAATTAAGAAATATTCAATTAATATTGTTAAAAAGTTAAAATTTAAGAGCACTTTATTAATATACCATTTTTTTATTATTCACTTTAATTGTTTTATTTTGTTGATAACAACGTACACTAAAACAGGCCATATAAAAAACTAACCATCTTTTTTTTAAAAAAATAAAAATAAAACTAAAGATTTTAACTATACATTTTAATAAAGAAATTGACTTATAATTTGATGCAAAATTTTCAAAACTTCTCAGAAGTATTGTTAAAAAACTTTCTACCTATATGGCGTGCATAAATACACTTTACGCGTATTTTAAATCAAAGTCCTGTATATTTCAAATTCACATAACGTGTATTTATACGTGCCACATAAGTGAGGAGTTTTTTAATAAAACTTTTAGAAAGTTCTTGTAATTTGATATAGACGAAAAATGAATACAAATTTATCTTAGTGGGACGGAGGAAGTATAAACTTGTTTACGAATTGATGCAGACATGTTTAATTATTATTTACTCTAAAATTAATAGTTGAATGTAATTGCAAAGGTAAGTACCCAGTAATGATCTCCTGCCAGATTTATGACAGGACTATCTCATCAAACACACACGTGGAGACATATTATTAAAACAATTGTGTGATCTCCCACATAAAGGAGATTCACTGCGTATAGGCTTCTTTAATAATTTCTCACCGCGTGTGCATATGGTAGAATAGTCCCACCATACATCTAGTTAAAAATTATTTTTCGGTAAGCATTACTTTAATAACTAATATCTCCCTTATATGGTAGAAAAGTGTCACATAGCCCCCCGTTATTGGGGGATCAGGGGGCACTCTCAAACTACCTGAATTACCTAATTAATCCGACCTTGCTACCTTCCCAAACTGTTGCATTTGGGCCATAATATATACATAGATCTTGGCTACTTTTTGAGACAATTAGAGATTTAACCTCCTTTTTAAGTGCTATACTAATTTTTACACCTAAATTTAAAACTAATTGTAGATATACCGTTATACATTATAAAAACACCCCATTTTTAATTATTTTTATTTTTTATATATAATAATTACATTATTATTAATTGATTTATATATTATATCATGTGTGTATATATATATCACAAGCCTGCTTCTCCGCCGAGATCCCTCCGAGTCTCCGCACTCGTACTTCCTCTTTCCTCCACCTCTCCACCAAAACAGCTGCAACTCTACCAACCCTTCACGCTACCTCTCTCCCCTCTACCGGAGAAATATCGCAATCCCGACACCCACTCCCGTCTCGAAATCGTCATCAATCGCTTGGGGCTCTAGTATAAATACGCCCCTTTAATTCCTTCTCTCACTCAATAAGGATTCACTCCTGCCATTCTCGATGAAATAACTAGGATTCCGTCCGGTGAACACAACTGACTCGTTATTGTCGCCCAGGTGAGGGCAACCCTCGTTCAATCAGCTGATTCTGATACGGTGGCTTTTTTCGACCCCTGACTTCTCTGAACTTCTATATGAAATCCAGCTGCTCCATAACCAGCAATGAGCTGCTGCGGCGCGATTTATTGTTGCAAAGAACCTTAATGGGAAAGAGGCTCATGAATTGGCGAAGGTGATGAAGGATTTTCCACATGGATATGGGTATAAAGGATGGAAAAGCTTTAACGGGACAGATAGTTGCTGTTCTACAACCACCGTTTTTCATTTTTCATAGTTGCTCCATTTTTCATCAAGATCCGCCACCGCCACCACTTCCACCACAGCCTCCGCCACCATTACTCGACCTTGAATAGAGGGGGAGGCAGATAGTTGCTGTTCGGCTGCTGCGAAGGCAGTTATATGTTTCTATAATTCTATTGTTGTGATTTTCCGAAGACTATTGCGAAGGCAGATCGTTGGTTTTTGTTTTCTCATTGGTTGTATGAATACAATGTTTTTTTTTCCTTTTAATTTTTTCTGCATATGGATTGACTCTTGCCAGGCTATGAAATTCCATTTATTGAGCATAGAACGGTCTTAGATTGTTTGGCAAATGCTGGAATTGTAAACTGAATTTATGATGGCAATGGAATTATTCTACTTTCCTAGTTTATTTCTTCTGTCCTCTTTTCCCCTTTTTGCGTGTTTTAGTTTTGGAAAGTATGATATGGTTCCTTCCAGTGACAATGGAGACTCTACTTATTTTGCTATTGAGAGATAACAACTACTGTTCTTCTATGTGTTGTTCTCTCACTTTGTCGTGGATGTATCGTTTACATAAAGGAATATTCACTTGTAAATGTAACCTTTTTACCAAATATTGTCCCAATAATTTATGGTATAACGGTAAATATTCTTACTGCTACATTTTATGTTGTAGTAAGCATGGTAACACAATGGTAATGCATGCACATTCAGGTGGTAACAGGTGGCAAAATGTGACTTATTATACATTGTACATTGTTGTGTGTTGAGATGGTATTACAGGGTAACACATCGGTAACACATGCACATTCAGTTGGTAACAGTTGGTAAAAAATGTGACTTATTATACTTTGTACAGTATCGGGTGTTGAGATAGTAACACATGGTAACGCATGCACATTCAGGTGGTAACAGTGGGTAAAAATGTAACTTATTATTCATTGTACAGTGTTAGGTCTTGAGATAGTAACACATGCACAATCAGGTGGTAACAATTGATAACAGAATACTATTCCTTTCTTGGAATAGGGACTGTAAGCACTGTTTCTGTGTTTTACATTTTTTTTTTTAAATTGAAAAGCTAATTCATTTAAAGGAATAATGGGGACTGTAAGCATTGTTTCTGTGTTTTACATGATTCTTTTTTTTTTTTTTTTGAAAAGCTAATTCATTAAAAGGAATTAGCCCTGAGATGCGTAAAATATAAATCTGAAGGTAGAATATAGATCTTGCTGGTGTCTACAAAAAATGGAAAGTAAGCTTGATATTTTACTTATGCTTAACTTTTTAGAATATAGTTGATCATCTATAAAACCGTTGTTTGCTATAAGCTTTTGTTTCTCTTAGAACATGATGCTTTTAACAAAGTTTCAGTATCTTAAACTTTTTGCATTTCTTATCGAACACTATAAAAATTGAATTTATTCAACAAATCCTTTGTCGCATACTTTTCTGGCAATCAACAAAAATTGGATACTTCTCCATCTTGTTGGCATGTTTTTTAAGTTGCAAGCAAAATTCCAGCAATGAATCATTGGAAATTATAATGAAGGCGTCATTTTTATCAAGCCGGTATTTCATAGACAGTTCGAACTCTATAGGACCTTTGCCATTTTGACTGTAAATAAGCTCTTCTAATTGATCAAATGTGCAATTTTCAGGCAACAAATTACCAGTCATGATGTAGTCAATGAATTCGTTTCCAGGTCACCATCACAACTCTAATACGCACCATTGTTTTTGTTAATTTTAGAAAACTGCCCTTTTATTTTTTTATTTTTTTTATTTTTTTGTAGTAGAAGGTAACAAGGAATCGGGAATTGTTTGGAATCCGAGAGGAAAGATACAGAAATATGACTTGTTTGTTGCAGTCAATATAAATATGGTTCTAGGTGAGATGTTAGTGGGTGTTGGTCGGGCAATTGCAAATCAAAATTGGATGTAAATTGTAACCGAAAGAAAGATTAAATATTTAGTAAGATTTCAGGATGGCAGTTAATGTTAATTTCTTTCCTTTTTTTAATTTTCTTCTTTTAAGCATATTTCGTTTAGATTTTTAATTTTATTTTCCATTCTTTTATTGATTTTTTAAAATGAGGGTATTTTTCAAATAAGGTATACCATTTTCACAAATAGTATGTATTACGGTTCTATTAATGTATGGCGTGTTTTTTTCTAGTACTTTATATGTAAAGAACCCCTACTTTTTCTTACGGTCTGGCTGGAGAGCCTTATATATCTCCTAATAAGGAGCATTACCACTTACGTAGTGGAAATCTAACAAAAGTGTGGTGGAGCCGCTTTTGTTAGATTTCCGCCACGTAAACAATATATATCTTTATTAAAAGCCTTGTCTATCTCTTTAGCAAATTTCGCTTTTCTTTGGCCAAACTTGGAACCACATTTTTTTTACTCGTCTTTTCAACACTGAACACCATAATTTTGGATGGCTATCACCACTGTGCAAAATATCAAAATTGCACCAACCTTTATTTCCATCGTTAAATATCTTAATTTTCTGAATGCTTGTGTATATATGACAAACGGAACTTACAGACGTTGAAATGAGTATACCATTCTTTTTTGGAAAATTCTCTTCTGTTTTTTTGAAGGAAGAAGTGAAGGGTGTACTTGTGTCTCTTTAATTATAATAACAATATAATATATATATATATATATAATAGTTGATACCAACATTTGATCATACAACTATGTACTAACATTATGATCATACGACTATATATCAACCTTATGATCTCAACTATGATCATTTATGATCGTAAAGGCTAAAGATGATCATATTATTATAGCAGCTATTTGAACTTTATCCATTGAGATACTATAGTTAAAATATCTAATAGTGGTTATAAAACAATTAATTAACTACTTTTTTATTTGCCTATATATATAAAGTTGAGTCATACAAAAAAAGAGTGATGAATTTTTTTTTTTATTCTCTTACTATCAAACATAACACAATTATTATGTTATAAAACTACTAAATAAACGATATGGAATCAATGATACCAATATTATGATAATACAACCATGTACTAACATTATGATCATATGACTATGTATCAACCTTATGATCATATGACTATGTACCAAGCCTATGATCATACGACTATAATCATTTATGATCGTAAAGACTAAATATGATTATACTATCATGACAGTTATTTAAACTTTATCCATTGAGATATAGTAGTTAAAAGAACTAATAGCGGTTATGAAACGGTTAATTAACTGCCTTTTTATTTGTCTATATATATAAAGTTGAATCATACAAAAGGGCATGATGAATTTCTTCTTATTCCCTTACTATCAAACATAACACAATTATTATGGTATAAAACAACCAAATAAACGATATAGAATCAATAGTAATAGCAATATATATATATATATATATATACACGCGCGCAATAGGAGAGATGCATTAAGAATGAATGGTGGAGGTTGGATTTTATAGGCCAATTACGGTATTAAAAAATGTGGGTATAATAATAACATCTAATTAATTAACGTTTCCTTTTCAGAATTATTAAATATTTCCTGGTTGCTTCCAACCAAGTGAAAGTGGTTTGGTGTGATGTGTATAATACTATTAACTAATTATGCTTTCAAAAAAGACAAAATTTAACTAATTATATTTAGGAAGTACATGTATGTATGTTGTAACATGAGTTTTAATTTTTTTTTTCCTTTTAACTCATGTATGTATATTAATTAAATATACATACACGTATATTTAAGAAGTACATGTATAATGTAACCTAAGTTGAGTATGAAGTGAAAAAAAAAATTAATATATATTTTATGTGAATTAACATACATCCCATTTTTCTTGCTTTTTCTTTTTGCCCGCGCCCCCTCCCCCAAAATGTTCGCCCACCCACTGGTGGGTACTTACACCGCCCTTCATCTATATGAGGGCGGTGATTGGTCCTCCCACATAATTGGAATCTGTCTATAAAAATTATGGAATTGAATCCTATTATTTTGGGATTCAAATTTTAATTACTTTCGTGACTTAAATCACTCCATACTCCCTACCATCATTATCATTCATGTTCAACTGACTTTTCTTTTTTTTGTTTTTTTTTCTTGTTTTTCAATTGAATTTTTTCCTTTCGTGTTTTTAATTTTACCTTTTTTTTTTGGGGTCGACCAGGTGTTTGACATGTCTGTCATGTACTTTATATTTCATTTTGATTTAATACTTTTTTCCCTTCAATGTTTACACCCATGATAATAATATAAATTTTGTTGTCATCGGAAATCTACGGACTGTCTATTTCAAATTATAAAACTCTTTTTTCCTATTAATTTATATAATGACAAGAAATTTTTGTTACTTTTTGTATCTTAAGATTATTTTGCTCTCGATGGGTCATTGAATTCAATAAAATTAACTAAAATATATTTCTTCGCGCAAGATAAATTCATTCATTTAAAAATCTTCAAAAGCATTATTATGTGTACGTTAACCAAGATTAAGGAAAAAGAAATAAGATTACACATGTTGAGATGTGGAGTAGTTCGTGTAAATAGATCCCTACAATGTTGCAATAATTAAATTACACCTCCTTTTATGAACAATTTAAATAGATAAGTGTGGAATCATTTCAAATAATTTAAATTTCATTATATCAAATATTTATATTTAGTTGCTATAACAAGTTTACAACAAATTAATACTTTGTTGCTATTTTCTTTTTCTTGTGTAAGTTTATTCGTGATTTATTATTTAGATTTTCATATATAAGTTAGAATTTTTTATTATTGTTTTTCTCTTAATTTTGACCTTTGAGTCAAATGATATCACATTCAAGCAAATATGCATGTTCAAGTATTATTTTAATTTTATTATGGTATGCCATGCGGTAGTTTCTTCAAATGCGACATTTCAATTACCGGATGATAAGATTGCAGACTTGAAGAAATTACATAATTTTGAGAACATTAAAGGCAAGTTACTTATTGATATTTTTAGGAAAGTTTCTCAACTAATAATTAGGTAATTAAAGTCAATAAGAAGCAATCGTCTATGTAGAATGAAGAACGATAGATTCTTTTCTATAAGTTTTTTGATCTATATAAATAAGTTTTCCCCTTTTATATTGGTTAATTAGCACTATCTATCCCTAACTTTTTATATTTCTACGTTTTTTGTTCCTAAACTTTAGAAATTGATATTTTTACCGGATCTGTCTTATTGAACTAAAATAGACTATAATATCTTCCAACTTTAAGATAACATAAAAAGCAATAAAAATAAACAAACAAGCTTATTAATTTTAACAATAATATTCTACCACTCATATGGATTCTTTTATATGTTTTTATATACTTGTATATATGCACATCATGTGAATACATACAGTCACATGACATGCATATATATTTGCTATAAGAGCACTTATGTGGGTGCGAAATTTTTTTATTGATATTTAGTTTTTTTTTATTTGATTCAATTTTTTAAAAAGCAACCAAATTATGTTATTATCATGTTTTTGTTTATTTTTAATCTACTAAATTTTTAGTTAGTAATTAAATGATATTATAGTCATTTTCAGTTTAAAATGATAGATAGTGCCAAAAAGATGAAAATTGAGGGTAAAACATCAGTTTCTAAATGTTTTGGATGAAAAACGCAGAAATACGAAAGGTTGGGGTGGATAATGTCAATTAGCCTTTTATGTTTTACATTCCTACTTTGCGGGAGATTATTTGCAGACCTCTTCATTTCAAATATTCATATCTATTGTTAAAAAATTGTGTACAAATCATTGGTACATTGTTCTGTATTTATTTTTTATGTAAGTTTGATGGGGACTAATTACTCAAAATTTTATATTACTATTGTCTTCTTCCCGTGCAACGCACGAGTGAGAAATCTAGTTTATATAAAGGTAAATATGTTGACACCATCCTTTTTTATAAATATACCATTTTTATCTATATTAATAGTCTATGAACTTTATGTATTGTTACATTTATATCTATATAATTTTTATCTCGTATCTTCTTTACACATTCAATCAATTAGTACTTCTTGCATCAAATAATAATAATAATAATTTTAAGCCAAGTTTTATTGTTAGCATACATTCAAATGAGGGGAAAAAATAATTACACTTGACTATACGTTATTTTTTACTCATTTAAAATATTTAATGACTTTTTCTATTGAAACTTTTGGACAGAACCTTAATTGAATACAATATATACAAATGAATGATAGGTCGAGATTGAAATTTAATTTAAAAAGTTAGAATAAATAGTAATAGTTAAGGACAAATTATACAATTAAAATGTGGTGTGGTTATAAAATGCGTAGTATCAATATAAGCAGCCTTTATATAAATGAAGTTGTACAATTAATTTCTTTTCTAAATATGACCTTAGTCCGACTACTAATAAATTTGTAATGTATTAATGACTATGTTAACTAAATAAAAAGTGATTCAATATTGAATTAGAGTATATTAGGGAACTTAAGTATAAATTTTGTGTTTCCCGCCACGTTACTTCACATTTCTTAATCTACGTAAAAGATTGATAGGAGCATATTTTTATAGGACGGAGAGAGTATATGATGAATTTTTAATTTCTTTCATTAGAAAAATGAAATTGGTTATTAATTATGCAAAAATAATCAAACGTGAAGAGATTTAGAATTTTTTAATGGAGACCATCAGGCCAACATGAACCAACGAAAGATAGAGGCCTTAAGAAAAAAAGAATTGACCTGTGAACTCTCGAGAACCTCAGTCAAGTCCTATGCTAGCGCCATACATATAATATTCTATGACGCTATACAGTTATGTATCATGTATCGCGACATACCACATTAAGAATATGGCGTGTCTCGATGCACGCCACATTATTGTATACTGTCATAGTGTGCTATTGTATGGTACAAGATTAATTCCAGACCTCAGCCACAAATATGAAAATTCAACGCATGGACTGAACAATAATAAGAGTATCTTGTCCAACTAATGGAATAATAGCAACTTCAATGTAACTTTGGATTTATAAATGATGTCAATGACGGATAGATAGAAAATGATTATTTTAAGAGTAATACTATTTAAGACTAACGGTGCCTGGCCTCATATTAAGGTAGCGGCGGATTTAGAATTTTCTAGTAACACAGGCTGCAATAAAAAAAAATTCAATTCGACTACTAAATTCATTAAAAAATTAAAAATTTTATATAGAAAAAAACATATTTTTTTGGGCAATCACAAGCTACGGCCCGGGCCAAGATCCGCCAATGTATTAATGTTGCATCAAATAATAAGTTGAATCAAATTGGTCATTTATTTTTTTAATTTCACTTATTATTTAATTTCGTTTTATTTGCCACCTAGACTGGTGCTACATAGTATTATTTTTATTTGAATTTAAGATGAATTGAAAAAAGTATGGGAAAAAAGAGAAGGGATTGTGAAGAAAAAAAAAGGAGAGAAAAAAAAAATTTAAAAATAATTATAAAATTATAAAATAGTAGTGAAATATATTATACAATTTCTTATGCGAAGGATGGAGCTTTGGATTTTAAAGAGGGGGATTAGTGAAGAAAGGGATGGGCAAATGCCAGAATTTTCTCTCTCATGTTAATTTTAACCCCACGAGGGTTAAGATAATGATAACTTAAAAGGGTTAAAGTGGGCCTAATATAGGTAATTTTATTCACTCACCCATTGTGAAAGGGGGTTACACCGCCCACTTTTAATGTGAAGCACACATAACCAGACATGGCGCACACATAGCTGCCATGTGTGTTGACTATGTATGTGCTACGTGAGAAGTGAGTTGTGTGCGTGGGTGAACCATACTCGTAATATAGGTTTAATTAGTGGTCTTCAACGAAGTTTACAAACCATATTCCAAAACCAATGTACGCTACAACTAGTATGTTATCGGTCTATATATTATTAAAGTCCCTTTCCAAAATTTACGGGAAGTTTTATTACAAAACATTTCACCGTGTGGAACACGAAGATGCAAATTATGTGTATTTAAAATATACATGACGTGCATAAAATAGTGAGAAGTTTTATTATAAAATTCTGAGAGGTTTTTGAAAATTTTTCTATGTTATCATTAGCGCAAGACTTTTAACCTTTTTTTTTTCCTTTCTAAAAGAACTTAACTTTTGATTCCATTGATAGTTTTTGTCCAAGAGTTGATAACTACCAACCGAGTAATGTTCACTCATTCACTGTAGGTGGAGTTACACCGCTCACTTTTAACTGGGTGATTCTAACGTGGCGATGTCATGACCAGACATGGCACACACATGGCCGTCATGTGTGTCAGCTATATGTGTGACTCTGAAGTGGCAGTGTCATGGCCGGACATTGCACACACATGGCCGCCATGTATGTCAACTATGTATGTGACATGTCAGAAGTAGACTGTATAACCCGCCCACAGTGAGTAGGTGAACAAAATTAACTACCACCCGACGGCTTAAATATAGATATATAGATGAATGATGTCACACACACACACACACACACAAACTTTGAAAGAGATGTGTATGACTAATTTAACGTGATTTTAATTCTAAATACAAATATAATTGGAGTTGGTACAACTTAAAAGAAATCAACAATTGTATTATTAGGGGTGTATTAGAGCATCTCCAATGCATAATCAAAGTTGAATGTTAATGGCTCAAAGTTCAATATGAGAGATAGAGAGAAAAAAAGAGAGAAATTGAGTGGAAAGTGAGAGAAAAGTGAAGAAAAATATAGGGAAATTCAAAAAAGATGAGAGAGATAGAGACAAATTCAACAAACATAAAATAATAATTGACATGGTGAAGAAGAATGTAGATATATAACACTGCACTTCACACGATGAAGAAAAAGTAATGAAAAAGTAGGGTAACAGAGATTAAAGTAATTAAAAGAAAAAGAAAATAGAAAACATATGAGACCCATTAATTTTTTTTGTGTGTATCTCTCATGTTAAACTTTAAGTCATGACATTTAATCTTGATTATGGATTAGAGCTGCTCTTAGGTACCTAATGTGTTTGGATTAACACTATTAGCTGCAACAATATTATAGTTACTGTCATTGTTTGGACGAAAATTATGATATACGCATTATTGGCACCTAAATTTGTCGACTTTCAATTATGATATACACATTTAATTAGTATGGTTACTGTTTGAACATATTATTAAAACTCACAAATTTATATATCAAGGAAAATACATCTTCTATGCACTAATCGGTAAGTTTCTAACACAAACGGATTAGGTAGCGGGATGTGGATGAGGCATGTGATAATAGGAGAGCAAAATTTTGATATATTCTATTGGTTTACATCATACCACTGGTTTGAAAATAGTACTAGCGAATGATATTTAAAATTTTTTGTTCCATGCATTCTACAATTATATTTCAATTTAATTTGAACGATTTCTTCAAAATATATATGTAGTTTTTTAATGCCTAAATATTTATTTTTATTTTATTTTAAAGATGAGGTATGTCTCATTTGGCTAGGCTGAATCCCGAGACTTTAAAATTTCAAGTTGTAGTCAAGCTAACCGCAAGTCGTGTGACATGTTCCATCAAATGGAGAAAACACGAGATATTAGGGTACTCCAGACTAATCAATAACCTACAAATGAGTTTAAAGGTCTTAAAAATAGGCTCAAGAATCCCACGTGTAGATTCCAAGTCGTCATGGAGTGCTGTATTAAGGGACTCATGTAGTACCTGAGATTTTTCCCATTAAATGTAACTCTTTAAATATTTATACTACTATAAATACCAGTTTTGTTCACTCATGGGACTCTCACGGGCTTACCCCATGAGATGCACGGGTGGCAGGTGATGTGGACTGCTGACCGGCCTTTTAAAAAAAAAAAAAGTAAACAATTCAAAATTTCAGACGTATAACTCGCTGCCCATGGCTCCAACTCCAGAATCCCAAACCCCCGTAGCCCCTCTCCCTCGCTCTCCACCCAATCCTATCCAGTGATCGAAGAAGAAGCAACGTCTAGCGAAGGGCGGCCGACGTAGACGACGGCTGGGACCTCAATTTCGTACCCCAAAATAACATTCAGCCAATTTTTTGCCAAATCACCAACACAAAATAACAAAAAGACAAAAAATTGGGCTCAGCGTCAACAAAATAAAGAATGGGGCAGCATGATCGTCCAGCAAAAACCAAAACAAAAAGAGAGAGAAAAAAAAAAACTTATCTTAAACTTGGCAGCCGGATTTGCTACATTAAGAGAATAACAAAAAAAAAAAAAAGACACAAAACACTGAGCATCAAACTGCAGTAGCAGGAAGTAATCAAAAAAAAAAAAAAAAAAACCACAAAATGTCAAAACCTTAAACTGACCGGATTCTTATAGCACAGCTGGAGGCTCGCCAAAGCTCCTAACGCCACCGTTCGGCGGCTGGGCAGTGGGTAAAAGGGGCCAGCATGTAAGAGGTTGTGACAGAGATAGAAATGGCAAAATGTGACACAAATGTGGCGGCTGGGTCGTCTCCTCCGTCGTTCGCTGGTCGTCTCCTCAGTCGACCAGAAAGTTGCATGTTGAGGGGTTGGTTGGGGTGAGAGGGGGGACGGATGAGGAGGAAGAATGTAAATCGTGCAATTGGCCAGAATTAGGGATTCAAATTTCAGATTTTTGGATTTTTTTTTATTTACTTACCCAGTCAGCCACTCTACACCTCATCCTCTCACGGTGTAACCCTGCGTGACTCTCACGGGTGAACAAAACCACTATCAATACAGATCCACTATACTTGTATTTGTTAAAAAAAAAGAAAAAAGAAAAAAGAGGAGGTATGCCAATCATTATACGCTATCCAATCATCAAAAAATACAAGCATCACTATTAATTTCCTTTTTTTTTTTTACTGCCATAATTTTTTTTTTGTGTGTGTATATATACATCACTATTGATATAAATATATATATATATATAGTTCAATTGCCGGCCGCACCATTACCCTCTCCTTGTTATAATGTTCAACGAAAACTCTATTTAACCATTTGAAAATAATAATAATAATAATAATAATAATAATAATAATAATAATAGTACGGTCAAGCAGTTGTTCACCCACCTCAACTAAAACGAAAAAGATGTTTTGCAGAAAAGTCTAGGTAGTATTGTCGCCTTGAAAAGTCAAGAACGTTGACTCGTTTGGGAGTGGAAGGAAAAAGTTTGAGTATCGACCAGACGCGGTATTTTTAGTTAATCAAAAAGCAATGTGTCTTCAATCATCTTACAGGGTGTTTGGCAAATTATATGAATTATAATCTAGTTTATAATCTGCCACATTATATTATTTTATTGGTTTTATTTTTTTGAAAAGTTAAAAAGTAAAAGTGAAGTGGTTATTGTTTACTTTTTGCAAAAACCAACGGGTAATTTGCGCAAATGGACCCCTATCGTTTGCTAGTATTGTGGAAAGATACCCTATCGTTTCTAACTTGGCGATTTCAACCCTAACGTATGTTAATCTTTGTAAAATAGACCTTATTATCTAAATTTATTAATTTTTTTTGTTAAAATGACCCTTTTAACTTTTTTCTTTTTTCTAAAATATAATTCTTTTTAAAAGTATTTTACCCTTTATTTGAAATAAAATATAAAGACAAAAGGTCATATTTTACTCCTATCCGTCCCACAAAAATAGTCCAGCCTTTCATTTTCATCCATTCCACAAAAATAGGCCGTTTACTAAATTGAGTATATATTTAATTTTTTTGTTTCCATATTTTGTCCTTAATTAATCACCTATATCAACTACCAATGCAGTTCAATATTAATAATACAGAAGGTTATAAATAAAAAATATATTATAATTAATTATCCCAACCATATTAATAACCATTTCTTAATTCGTGTGAAATTAACTAGCCGCCTATCTTTGTGGGATGGAGAGAGTAATTAATTAATGTATGATATTAATGTATCATATTGATGTTTATATTGGTCATCACAAGCTGGGGTGAAGAGGTCAGAGCTTCTACTGGAGATTCCAAAAAATATTTTAATTAACTGAAAAATCAAAAGGTCATATTTTTTGTGGTGGTAGGTAGGTAAAATTATGATAGCAGTTAAATATAGGTACATCAAAATATAAATTTTTGTCTTTATTTTACTTAAAATTAAAGGTAAAATATTTTTTAAAAGAACTATATTTTAGAAAAAAAAATAAGGTTAAAAGAATCATTTTAATAAAAAATTGATAAATTTAGATAATAAGGTCATTTTTGCAAGGATTAGCATACGCTAGGGCTGAAATCGCCAAGTTAAAAATGATAGGGTCTATTTCAGCAATAATAGCAAACAATAGGGTCTATTTGCGCAAATCACCCAAAAAGTAACCAGTAGAATCATGCCACGTAATAAATTATAATCTAACTTCTAACCAAAATAATAAAAAATTAAGTCTCTTAAATTTATATGTCGGCTCTTGGTTTTGTTAATAAAACGGAATATGATACTCTTAGTTCTAGAATACTTGAATTTTGTTCAAAGTTCGGCAACTTCAATACAAAAGGTGTCGGACCTAACTGGTCAGAAAAAGAAAAAAAAAATTATAAAGAAAAAAGAAAGTGTAGAGAAGTCGTCAATGTGTAAGCTCAAGCAAATCATCTAGCCTCTAATTGGCTCCTTATTAATAATCTCTAACCAGGCATGAAAAAAAAAATAAAAAAAAGGTTATTGAATATTCAAATATATGTTACGATTGTAACGTTGTATCCAACAACAGCATCACCGGTGGCAGGATCAAACCTGTAAGTCTGTGCAATGGCATAGCCACGGGCCAGCCGGAAAAGTCCGGTGCCCCCAACAATAGACATCTCCCGAACAGGCTGCAGTGCGGGATTGATGCTAAGAAGGCTAAAAGAGCTACCATCATATATCCCATCGGTGAAACCATAATTGAGGACCATAATAAGGCCAAGGTCAGTCTGGCCTGCAGAGCCGTACAGGCCCCTTGCTCGGCCGATGAGCTTTGATGAAGGATTGGGTCCAACCGTCAAAGGATCATCGATCATCATCAACATGCCAAAACCGGGCGACGAAGAATTGTTGCTTAAAGGCTGGGCAATCTGTACGGCTGTGGGGTTTCTTCCACTGAGAATGTCATGGAAGTAGAATTGAAGAGTGGTTATTACCTCTTTTCCGGAGTCAACTCTGTTGGCCCATGAAACTTGATCGGTGTTTTGGGCTCGACTCCACTGCGTCAATGCGGATGTTGTGATCAAGAAAATGGAAATTATTGCAACTCTTTCCATTTCATTCGACACAAATTTCTACACAAATCAGTACTAGCCCAGTTCGAGATAGTTCATATATATTCCAAAATGTACCAAAATTTTCAAAGCGGTTGACCTAATTTATAAAGTTATTATGGCCAGCAGTAGCACGCTGAACTTGAATTTGAGGGCAATAAACTTTTCAACTCACTTCGGACCCAATGCGACTAGTAAAACATCCACCCACCTAATCCTCTTAATAAAACGGGTCGGGTGTGAATGAGAGAGATTCTCCACCAACCCCCTCTTCTTAATCAACAAATGACGGCGAATTAGTATGAATATATCTAATACTAAGAGAAAAAGAAGTTAAAATATAATTAACCAATCATATCCCTCGTGCAAGTTATTTTAATATGAGGAAAAAATATTAATAAAAACTGTAACACTTTTTTCAAGAAAATAGAAGTTTCAACAAAGTTTTCCTTATGGTCATCATGGATGAACAACAGTAACCTTGTATTCTAGAATGGCATCACCATTTGTAGAATTCAAATAATGTGTATTGACCTTAATGAACCCTCTTGCCAACCTAAACTTTCCTCTCCCGCCAACCACGGCAATTTCTCGGTTGGTCTCTGTCACTGGGTTTCTCGAAAACACACTGAGAGAACTCCCTTCAAATTTACCGATCTAGTTGTGAAGCCAAGGTCAACGTACATTACCAGAGTCAGGTTCTTGCCTTGGCTGGTAGATAGCTACATGCCTTGTGCATTGCCAATGACTTTTGATGTGGGCTCTGGCCCTTCTGTTAGAGGATCATCAATGGCAAATGTGGTTCCGAATGGGGTTGGATCGTTCGGCCGCCCTGTGTTACTTGCACGCGCTACCATCACCGCCGTTGGGTTCTTCCCACTTAGTATGTCGTGGACGAAGAAACGGAGATGGGTTTTCTTTTCCTGCACGGGTTCATGTGGCGTGCTTGTGGAGTAGTATTCACAATCCACTGATGCAGTGGCAATGCTGAGAACCAAAATCCAATGCCAAATTATGCCTTTCTCCATCTCCAATTTTCAGAAATACTCTAATTTTTACTATAGATTTTATACCAATATAAACAATTGCTTTCCAGCTTATATATTAATTCTGCATTTACTCCATAATAACTATGTCCATATCAGGACAGGGGAAAGTTCGTAATAAGGATTAACATAAATTGTGCATTTAATGATTTTCGTCTGTAAGTTAATATCTTACCTTATTTGTACAATGTCCAGCATACTAGATTTACCTCAATAATTCTGAATCAATGTTTGACTATGCCAATTTTGTGGCTGGACTATACATTCAAGATTTACTCAATCAATTCAGAAATTGTTGAATTGTAGCATTGACAACTGGAAATATCGTTGACTGTCATAAACCACTAAAACAATTTGTCCGAGTAAATTTAATCTCCAGGTAGGATACATCACAGAGGATTACACACACCCTTAAATTTACACCCGTCAAAAAAGTAGTCATAGGAAGATAATGCCAGTGAAATTAACTAAATACATGAAGGGTGTATACAAATTTTGTACAAATAGCATTTCTCATACACCATACATGCTTCAGTAACATTTTCATTATTATATATGAAAAATAAGCAATGGCGGAAACCGAGCATGGTACTTTGTGCGGGCAGGCTCTTAAGGTGGAAATGTTGGTGGTTTCCTAGCCTTGGTTGCTTGTTCAAAACTATAAGCAATTTCAATCAATTTAGGCTCTGATCCCTTCAATCCCCCAAAACATATGCCAATAGGCACCCCTTTCCTATCATATGCAGCAGGAACACTGATTCCTGGAAATCCACCGATTGCAAGTATGGAAGTAACATCGGACCTGACCGTCACCAATGCATCCAGGTTGTTCTGAGTCATCAGTTTCTCAAACCCATTTCTTGTCAGTTCGGCTAAATTCTTCAATGCTTTCTTTTCTGATTTGCCAATTCCATTTGTAGCTTCAGCAACCAAAAACTGATCCTGGTTAAACTGCTTAGTCATTTCCTGCACAAACATTCAAACAAACTGTAAAATGTGTCTACTTTAGGGCTAGTAAGTCTCTGATCATCAAAATGTCTGAAATCTTTACCAGATCAGAGAACTTGTCATTGAAGGCTATTATCTCTGCCAGCGAACGAACAGGGGAAGACACTAGTTCCTTCAAATACGAGTTCAAGGATATTTTGAACTCTGCCAGCATTGCTGTATCTTCTCCACTTAATCTAGCATCCATAATTACTTCAACGTTGGCTATTTTCAAATTATCCACCAAGACTGCACCTTTTTTCCTGAAGTTGGTAAAACTTGAATCTTTTGTTTTTGGAATTGTATCAAGATATATAGTTCATTGCAAAATTATTCCACCTTAGAGTTTGCAGATGGTTCTCAAAGGCCTTTGCAACAACGTCATCATCAAACGTGAACAGAGGACTTCTAACTATGCCGAGTCTCTTTCCTTTGAGTCCATCAGCTTTTAGAAATTGTGCGTAACCACCATGGGGAATGTACTTTGACGCTTTTCTAGTATCTTCAGCATCATTAGAGTCAAAGCCTACAATGGCATTCAGAACGTAAACAGCATCCGATACAGTCCTGCAGATTGGTCTAATAATCCAGGAAAATGAAGGCATCAATATTGTCACAGCCAAATTTGAACAATAGGCTTTATGAAAAATGCAAAGAAAGAAGTACTTATATTGAAAGGATCATATATGATATGAAATTGATGATGCCTACCCTACAGTATCCTGCCTTGGAGTAATTGGAATTACTCCAGCTCGACTAGTGAGACCAACAGTTGGTTTAATGCCTACAACAGCATTCGAACTAGCTGGACAAATAATGGAGCCGTCAGTCTCGGTCCCCAGAGACACTGATGCCATGTTTGCTGCCACTGATATTGCTGATCCGCTGCTCGAGCCACAAGGATCAGCCGATAGGAGATATGGATTCTGCACAAAATTTAGGACCCATGTTACTGATTTATGGCGATAAATGCCACAAATTACAACTTCTTTCAGGCTTTATATCTAGCACACAACAGAATATGCCTGGCATGGTAAATGGAAAAAAGAGGCTGTTCAAATTTATGAACTCGAGGAGCATTTAAATTCATGAACTATGTTGTTATCAAAACAATTTCAGATTGAATAATATATTGCAGAAAGAATTTGAAATGGTGAGAACAGCTAGAGGAATTGTAATTAGTTGATATCAACAATATGTTACCCACATGTCCTCGTCCTCCTCTGGCACTCCAACCATTAGGTGCATTTGTTGAGCGAAAAGCAGCCCACTCAGTCATGCTGGCCTTCCCCAGTATCACGGCCCCAGCTTCCCGCAGCTTCTTAACCACACCTGCATCCCTAGGCACCACCGATCCCAGCAAAGCGAACGTTCCAGCAGTGGTGTTAAGCTTATCTTTGGTTGCAATATTATCTTTCAGGAGAATAGGAATGCCGTGCAACGGGGAGAGTGAGCCGGGCTTCTTCATTTCTCGTTCTTCATCAGCCTTTGTTGCTTGATGGAGGGCATCAGGGTTTACTTCTATAACCCCATTAAGAATTTTGTTCAGTCTTCCGATTTCTGTGAGGTAGAAATCAACGAGCTGCCGAGATGTAAGTTGGTGTTGCTTGAAAGCATTGCGCAGGTCATTGATGGTGGCTTCCCTGATGGGAAATTTGTGGTATTCTTTGGTATATGAGTGCGATAATTCTGATAACATAATCAAAACAATCAGAGGCAGTGATAGGCCCGATTGAAATTTCGCAGCGTCCGCGGGTAGGAACACGAGATCCATTCACCGGAATACATACCCCAAACCCTAATCCTAGCCTAAAATATACAAAAGAGCTATTTCAATCCAATTAGCACCGTTGATTCAATTTGTGTACAACATTTGAAGCACAACGTATCATAGGGTGACGTTTTTTCTAATTCCAAATTTACCCTCATACGTGTTCACTTTTGGCTGCATTTTGAGAGAACGCTACTACCCATTTCATTCATTCCACCTTGTAGCTCTCTTTACCATCACACAACACAAGCCATAAACGACATTTCAATAAACTATACTGATTCTTCCATTTTCTTTTTCCGTGACTCGTCACTATTGTTGAAAATTCTAGATCACCTCTCAGAAATCAAAACACGAAAACTTCAACTTTCAACAAATTGATTTGCAACCGTCATTTGAGAACATCATCCCTCAGCTGCAGCCGATCTAAGCCGGCCCACAACCATTTTTTTTCGATTTTTTGTTCGTTTTCTTGGTTGCTAAGTATATTTTAGGATTTACTATAAACGTATGTCTTGCTATTGGTGTTTAAAGATATGATTTTGTTTTTGAGTCATAAAAAAATCGGTCCGTCTAAGAAGCCTTATCTATCTCCTGGTAGGACCGCTTTTGTTAGATTTCCGTTACATAAGCGATCTATATCTTTATCAGAGCCTTATCTATCTCCTTAGTAAATTTTATAAAAAAACTTGATTGTTTGTAATTTCAATTGCTTCTCCAGCAATCTCTAAGTTTTCCTATGTATGTGGACTTTCGTCTGTGTAGGTGAATTTTTAAGTTAATATTTGTGTTTTTAGAAAATGAGTATAAAAATTTGCTTTTTTTGCTGCATTTTGACCAATCTTTGTTTATTTATTTATTTATTTTATTGTATAATATGCAGAGCTTAAAGTTTCTTAAAAAGTTTATAGCAGAGGAGAACAAAGGCAGAGTAAATAGTCAATATATGGGCTTTGATTACAGGGTAGAATGCATTTCATACCTTGAACTATTCAAGCAACGTTTTACTTGTAGTTTGATTATATGATGGGTGAATAATTGTTTAACTAGAGCTAGAATTTGGTACTTCCTTTTTCCTTTATCTTTTGGCCATAAAATTGATAGGCGATTCTTGAAATTTTCAATCTAAATTCTTTTATTTGAATTTTTTTTCCTTTTTTTTGTTATCTTAAAATCTATAAATAAAAAGTTATCCCAACTTAATGCAAAATATTCTTGTTAAGAAGCATTATGATTGAGATCTTTATCTTACTGAATTCCATCATTCCACTCATGTGACAATTGAATAGGAGGGACATAAGTGATTAGGCTTCAAGTTCAAAAAAAAAAAAAAATTGCTTCTTGCTTGACATGGGCTTCAAGCTCAATAGAAATTTTTGCTTCTTGCGTTGCATCAACTTGTTAATTACCATTTACAACGTGAGAGACTAAATTCCTTTTAAATCCCTGAATTCACTAGAGTTGGAATATAGACCATACTGCACTCGTGATGGAAGGAACCTTTCAGTTTTGTGCCTTACTATTCCTACATAAAATAGTAAAGGAAATGAACTTCTTGCGTGAGAAGGTAAGTAAAAAAAATGTCGTTATTGAGTTATAGCGTCTGTAACATCCCAAAAATTTCTATAAATTAAAGTAAACAACAAAATTGTTGCTTTAAAAGAAATACTTGAATTTGTATAATTTATGTGATAGGATTAGGAGATTATGATCGCGTCACTTGTCATTCTCATATCTTGATATGTGTTAGTAAACTTATTAAGACATTTGGCATGCTTATAATTTGAAATGTGTAAATCAAGACACTTAATAGTTTTACAATTAATTAACTTGATAATTTGCCAAGTGTAGGGGACATTTGTTAGCCTTGCAATTAGTGGATTCAAATGACCATTTAAATACAATTACCTCCTTACTTATATAAAGGACAATTGTCATTTTGGGAATTATTAATTGAGTATAGTTTTACCAAGTGTCAAGACCATACAATTTTATGATTTATTAATTGTCATTTTTGCCAAGTGACCTATAGAATTAATTAAGTTCTCATTTTTGCCAAGTGTCTAGGACACTTGGTAGCTTTGTCATTAGTGGATCTTAAAGGCAAATTAAATACAATTAACTCATGTCTTATATAAAAAGGCAATTGGATTCAAGCTTTCATACAACCACAAATCTCTCTTCACCCACACCTCCAGTCACGCCTCACGTCCATTTACCCCTATATATATATATATAGTTCCCTATTTATGGTATAAATGCTTTGACGAAAGTAAAGATACAAATGAGGAATATCCACCTTTCAGGAGATCAAATTAATGTGAGTAATCTAATACTTTGATTCCCTTTCTACATGCATAAAGTTTTGATGAAATAAGTTTGTATTTTAATTGGTGATTTTCTTGAGACAAACATGGATTTTGATGTATTATTTATGAAAGAAAGATTGATTTATTGCATTTGTATCACTGGTTAATGCTCTACCCGTTTTGTATTGAATTGCTTTGAATTGTTTCCTACACTATGACCTATTCAATAATCTCAATATAGAGAATATTAGTGTGGTGTTTGCTTTGAATTGGAACTTCAGTATGGGTCTACTGGGGTTCATTGTGGATCTACTTAATTAAATTGATATGAATCTTGCGTACACCACGGGTAGTAGTTTAACTAATGATAGGGCCTATTTATGCATCCAAATGCTTTGTGACACACATAATTTATTGAAAATACATTTCCTAAATGAAATGTGAATTAATATATTATGTTATTCACTGAGTACTTTTGTACTCACACCATCTTTTATAATCTTGTAGGTATATTAAACTTTATGGCCGGATCGTCCTAAAGGCGGAGATGATACATGTATGTGATCGAGACTTCAGTATGCGGCCAGGGTTTCATTGTGGGTGGCCACGATAATTATTAATTATCAGAGTAGGCAGCAAAAGCGCTTCGATATTTTAAACTGTATTTGTATCAACTTTTAATCGTTAAAGGCTTCCGCTATTTTTAAAATTCGGTTCGTCACAGCGTCTCTCTTTTATAAACTCTCTTTTGTTTACTTAGTGATGATAGAACTTCAGAGGCATGTGTTATAACACCACATAAAATGTAATTTAATACCGGTTGAGTAAAATAGATTGATATATCATCAAATGAAGAATACAATAGAATAGTGATCGTAGTAGTTTTAGCTAATAATTAGGTTTCGAGATGGTTTTATAATGTAAATACTTAGGAGTTATTTATTATTCAGCTAGATTCTAGGTATATATTGTTCGATAAGGTGCACGTTTTGGCTTTTAATAAGTGGTTCCTCATGCCTTTTTTCTTCATAGTTGCGTTCAGCTTTAGAACTATCATTGCATTTCTTCCTGTTTTCCCTTCACTATTTTTATATTTTGTCTGTTTGTCATGTTCAATCTTGAATGCCCTAATTTCTTATTTTTCAATTTATCCTAATGTAAATATATTTTAATCCAATTTATTCTGAATTTATATGTTTTCCTTTTCTAATGGATAAAATAAAAGCCACAACTTGTGTGTTTCTTTGATTTCACGCTTTCCTAATATATATATATATATATATATATATATGTAAGAGCCCTGTTTCATTTGGCATTGTCCATTCAATTGACTGATATTTTTCTAATTTTCAAAATTACCATCCTTGTCTTATTGGTTACTGGCCACAAATTCACTCTGCTTACGTTGGCCACAAATTCACCCTACTCACATTCTACTGTATCATCTTTTCTGTCTCTTCGAAGCAAATGTAACCAAATTGTTTTAGAACCATCCATTGACGCTACCGTTGATCTACAACTCTAGCTTCAGGTTGAGATTTGTTCACTTTCTTGTTCCTTTCAATTTATCATAATCTATTTTTTTTCTTTTTACATATTTTCACTGTAATGACCCGCAAAAATTCACGTGCTTACATTATGACTCTTTTATTGTTGAGTAGAACTATTAAATTATTTTAATGATTAAGTGATGAGAAGAGAAAGAATCAATGTAAAATATTTTAATATTTGTAATAGACGACTTTAGTCGTTCACTTTAGAATAGTTTAAGTTTTCTAATTGTTAATGATTTTTGAGTTTTCAAAGCGCTATGATATAGTATTCTTCAAGAGTTTCGCAATGACACTAAGAACTCTATAATTGGACATCATTTGACCTTTCAAAATTAAGTCGAATGACGAGTCGATAAAAGACAAAAAAAAGGGTTAATACATGGCTGCCAAATGGCAACCATGTAGTGGGACAACACTTTAGGCATGTGAGGGAAATGATAGAAAATATGGAAGCTTCCTATTGGTTTTTGAGGCATTCAATTGATGGAGGCTATTTGTCAAGTAATTATTGGAGACAAGTGCTTATAAATAGCCAAATGCATTCCCATTTTTATGCACTCAACCGTCCCTTCTCTCACTCTCTTTTTATTTCTCTCTCTAGAAATGAATTCTTGGCCTTTAGCCTATGTCCACTTTGGTCCCAAAATAATATAAAGGGCGGTCTATCCACTTATAAGGGAATTAAAATATAATTTTAAATAAGCAATATATCCTCCTTGTACACTCTAAAAGTAAAAGGGAAAAGCTGAAAGCATAATATGCTAAGGAATGAGAAAGGAAAAGAAAGAATAATTTAACCACGTAAAGTAACTCAATTAGGGATTCAATTTGAGTGATATTTACACCCTCTTATATGTGTTATTTGAATATGTTTGTATAAATTATCTGAGAAAAGTCGTGTGTTTGTAATCTATATTGATGACAGTGCTATTATGTAAGGAAACTTCCATGTTTGTAATATATGATGGTGATAATGCCATTATTTAAGAAAGTTCCTCTAATGTTCATGATGAACCATGATGAGATAAGTTATGCTATGTAAAGTATGAATGTGATTCAGTTCTTTTTAAACATAGCAATTAAAGTACAAGTATTTTTTCAAAAAATGAATTATATCTATACCTTTCCCATCAGTTTCAAGATAGAATTATGTTCAGTATGTACCAATGCACTTCTTTTTAGTTGGGTTGTGGGAAGTTACCAAGGTAGTCGATGATCAAACCTCATGTTATGTAATAACCAAACCAGTTATATTAAGCATTCGGGATAAGACATGTCTATGATGTAATTCAGGCCCAACTTCATGTTTTTAAAAAGAAAACTTGCATGTGTAAAGATTTCTCACTGAGTATTCTATATTCATTCTTTTTCATGTTTTCAAAATTTTAGATACTTGGAAATTATGTGAATCGAGCTTTCGGGAAATCTCGGGCACGGGTGTCTACATGTCAATGTTATCGAGTCAGGACCTATGGGAAATGGCCGCCTCGTCATTGCTAACCGTTAACGTTGGATGATGGACAATAATGGACATTAAAACAGAACCTATACAGAACCTTTGCTAACTCTTGGATGAACACTGAAACTCTATGACTTGGATTTAATATGGACTTAAATTGTAAATATAAAATGGGTTAAGCCATAAACTTTGACAGCTCTAAAATGCGAAATAATGCACATCAATAATCACAACACCTAAACCCTTGCAAGGAGGAGTGAGAAAAAGTAGCTCACTAACGGGGCGTTACAAGTGGTATCAAAGCAGAAAATTCATGGCCAGGTCGTTACAAATGGTATCAGAGCAGCACTGTCCCCTTGATAACATGGTACGCATCCGTCCTGAGATTTCTTGATGAGCTTTGTAAGTTTTGTTTATGTGAAATTTTATTATCAGTTATGGTATTTTTATTTATCTTGAATGGTAAATTATAGCACAACTTGTGAACCATTATAAACTTTTTAGTTAAGGCAAGCTCATAATAAACTTAAGAAAAGCAACTTATAGAAAGAAATAACATTAGAAATTTAGTACATCGTGTTTTTAATAGCTACACTGAGTACTACGAGAGAAATACATTGGAACTTTCATGAATGAAATTATGAGAATAAGGCTTAGCATTTAACTTATTTTGGTCTATGGAAGATAACATATAGTATGATAGTATGAAATTCATTCATGCAATAGCAATGAAAAGAAAGAAAATTTTCATTGTAATATAACCCATCACATTTGTAACGATGACTATGGATGAATTAATGAAGTATATTATGAATGATTTTATTATGTTGCCTGCCCTTGGAAAGAATGAGTAAAAAAGCCTAATATTTGTACGAATCACTTTTGGAACACAAGAATTGAAATTACTATCTTATAGTCATTTCAATTAAAAGTATTGATACTTTTGTCAGTATCCATAAACTGAACTTGTTGTGGCAATTAAAAGTATCGAGACTTCTGTCAGTATCAATAAAATAGAGAGTTTTATGGCTAATTAAAAGTATCGATATACCTTCCAGTACCGATAAAACAGAGAGTTACTTATGTAACTGAAAGTATTGCTATTGTTGTTTGTATCGATATAAATGAAAGAAGAAGGAGAATTTCACTAAGTGTTGGATAAATCTATTTTAAAAAAGGGAAATCTTGAAGAGAAATGATCAAAGAAGCAAATTGTGAAAGAAGACTTTCTTGAAATTATAGAATTTTATTTGCAATAGTATTTGCATGAGAATTATTGGTGAAATTATTTTTGAAATAATTCAAAGCATGTAGAGTTAGCTTTTATTGAGCCAAAAATGTTTGAAACTTGTGCCCTTCATGCAATATTTGTGACATTTAAGTATATTCAAAATTAAACTTGATCTTTTATGATCTTTTACCAAATATTTAGTAGTTTATCTTTAATAAAATAAGGTTTCTCCTATTTTTCTCCTCCAACACATGTTCACACATTGTTGTAGTAAAGTGTTACTCTTTATCATTATAAAACAAATACTAGGTTTTAATGACGTTTAAAATGAATGACATTAACAAAAACCAATATCGTGAGTCTAAAGGTACTAATAGCTTGGCATTATGTCACGTTTGGCTACAGTAATAAAAAGAATGAATTATGTATAAAGAACGAGGAAGTACCAGTGATGTTCAGTCTTAATTATATACGAAAAATTATTTATCAAGTGAAAGTGCATTCACTCTCTTTGAACCAAATTATTCAGCAAATGCCGTTACAAAACTATACTCAGACGCCACCACCGCTTATACTTTTATTCTAAGCTCACAACTCTTGCTCCCAGGTTGTGATCTGTTCCTTTTTTATTTTTATAATTTTTCTTTTTCTTGTAATCTAATTTTTCTATCTATATTCATAGGATTGGCAGATTTTTTCAGCATTTTTGTTTTCTCAGATGAATTCTTGTTCATCTTTTCCATCTTCTTTGACTTTGAAATATTGCTAACATATGGGTTTTGGGTTTGATTTAAGATTTTACAAACTTCTAGTTTTCTTTTTTCCATGGCATTGTTGAAATTAGTATTGGTGTCAATGTTTCTATACTACATTCTTGAATACAAAATTTGGGAGTGGCGTAGCCAGTATGGAAGGGAGGGGGAGCCGGAACGAAAACTCAAAAAAAGTCATATATAAATATGAATTTTTGAAAATATTAAACAAACTCAAGTGCATTACAAAATCGTGTTCAATAACTGAAAACCTAAAAGTAAGCCGAACACGACAATTTTTGACATTATTTCATTACCTAAAGTCTAAATTTTATTACTTAAATCATAATTTTTATTCAACTCAACCAATATAAATCAATTAGCAATTACATTATATCATTATCCAGAATCTAAATTCTAAATCATATCAAGTCATGATGGTTTTAGAAATTCTGATTCTAGCTTTGTTTTGAGGCTTTTGTTTTTTCTTGGGCCAAAATTTATTGTCCCCCCAAGCCCAAGTCTTGCCCCCAGCCCAACTTCAAATAGACTTGAGCCCAAAGCTTAATTTTTTTTTATATTTTCTCCTTGACTGTGGGCGGAGACAGGGGTGGGCTGGGGCCCTGTATGGCCCCCTGTCTCCGCCAGTGTTTGGGACTAGTTATGAAATTTGGGTTTTTTTTTTTTTTTAATTTATGTTTAGTTTTATTATGAACTAACTTTTACTAGATGTTTAGGTTTGCTAGTGACCAGCTTTTACTAGATTGGTGAGTTAAAAGATTACTTGTTTGGTTGTCAAGAGTTGTAATTGTGGAAAGTAGCTTTGATTAATGGAAATCACAGGAGAAAGTTAAATATGTAGACCCAAATAAATTATTGTTATATAAATTATGTATTATAATAACTTATTACATTTCCATTATCGAAGGTGGATATTTGATATTTGGATTTAAATAATATTTTAGCATGCAATTATAGTTTTTCAATGCAAAAATATTCTGCATTAGCTGCATACATGGAGATGTTTGTGTCGTTTCGTGTACTTTTCTTGGATTTTTTGGGTTTTAATTCAGAATTTTGGACCGTGAGGTAGATTTAGTTACACGATTACTATCTATGTCATGTTTATTTTACGAGTAATTTTTCATTTGCTTTTCTCAATTATTAAGGATAAATTTGAGTATTAATTAGTAAGAATAACTACTATTGATGTTTAAAGGTTATGATTATATTTTCGAGCAGAAATTTTATTTTGTCTACGCAAACATGTTATTATGCATTCGTGTAATACGTGATATACATCTAAACATATATGGTAAATATCTAAGCTACAAGTGTGAGAGTGCTTGTAGCTTAGATGTTTAACACATATATACGATGCCGGTGCGTAAGGCAAAATAAAATTTCTGTATTTTTGAGTGATAAAAATATTCAATCACTCTATTTCGATGACTTTATCCTTCAAGCGTTCAAAGTTTTAAAAAAATGTCTCATTGGACCCCACTTAGTATGTATTTATTTATTTATTTATTTGGGTGGTGTTTGATTGGAAGTTGTTTCTTTTGAGTTACGGTACACTAGCTTTTTGTAACTTATGATTTTAATAATTAACAATAACATAGTTATTGATGACATTTATGACAGTTATGGCATTATGTTTCATTCATTGCAACCTTCTCATTTATGGTATTGTGGATAGTGTACATGTGGTAATATAATGTCTAGATGCTGGGCATCTTTTATATGAAGAACAATTTTGCTTCCATATGTAAATATTTGAAGATTTCATTATATTGTTGCACTTTGTCCTCTACTCTTCTTGAAATTACTTATCTTTCATTTGGGATCAATTTTAAGCTCACACTTGCTATTGTAACGATTATGTTTCAAGTCTGAAACAGTTTTCAACAATTACAGGAGTTGTTTCAAGAGAGGAAACTACTAAACCACGTCAAAGAAGATAAATATACATGGAAATATACTTGGTTAAACTTTGAAAATTTTTAGACAACTCTCAATAGACTCAACTCGCTCAATTGAAAACTTTTCGTCTCAGCCTCATGCCTCTTTAGTACGTTCTATATTGTTGATATGCTAATGTCTAGCTAGGAAATGCGAGTTATTAGTTCTTATGTGATTTTGTAAGTTTCCAATTTGTTTGATTACTACCCATTCATGCAATCTTTCAAGTTAATAATATTCATGTCTACTGTCCTTTCAAATAATAATGATGATGTTGTTCTTGCCATTTTATATTTAATTGCAACAGTCACATTCTAAATCTAATCACGACCAACTTACACGTCCAATACACTAGTAAATAAATAAAAAGTAATGAAGGACAGTGGGTAGAGCACCATGTCAATAAAGATAGCCACGTTATTTGGTGCGACCGGACTTGGCCGTCTTGGTGGACCAGGGGGACGGCACGATTTGTGGTCGGAGTGAATTCACCACCAATCAATTAGTCAATAATCCTCAAATCTCAAGTATGTTTAAAATATTGCTTTTGTTATTAATTGCAAACTCGTTTTAATTGGGTATGGGCATGATTTCGTTTGATCGCGGTTTCAAGGTAAGTAAATCAAATCGAAAATTAATGGTTTTCTAAGAAAATAACCATTAAATTATTTTGTAATATTAAAACCAAACTATTCGGTTTTGGTTTGGTTTAGTTATGGTTATATAAAAATAATAAAAGTTGGTTCAATTAGGCTATTGATTGAAAATAAAAACAGAGAAGTATGGACTTTGTAGTGGCCACCATTATCCTCTAAGGCTTAAGTTATATCATATATGGTTTTAATATAAATTGAGATTGTTTGACAATTTTTTTCTTTTAACTTTGGGAATTTAAATTAAGAATTAAGTTAATAAATTGAGAATCAAAAACTTTAACTTGGTTATGGTTTGGTTATTGGTTTTGGAACAAAAACTATAATCAAACCATAACCAAATGGTAATTGACTTTAATAACCATAACTGTTTAAAAATTTGGAAAAACCAAACCAAACCGCTCGGTTGGTTTGGTTAGGTTGCTTATGGTTATTTTGCACAGCTCTAGTTTTAATGAGAAATAAAAGAGAAAATGAGTGGGGTTGAATAGTGGAGATTTTTGCAGTACATATGAGTCTCATAAAATATGTGGATGTAATTAATTTGACCTATTTTTATTTATGTGAAATTTATTCTATACTTTCAAGTCTCCTTTGTAAAATTCAAAAAGTCATGATGTGCCCTGGTTCACGGTGCATACTGAAGCCTATTTCCTCCACAACATGATATCAAGCAAACAATCTGACATCAACTAAGATCATAAAGAGTTCTCGGAGTAGAAATGTTTGGTGGGTTCATAATCTTGGTTTCTCGTTCAAAAATCAAATGTGTGTATGTGATGGGTCTGACCAATTTCGGTTTATGCAGCAAAAGGTCCAAGACATATGCTGACTGGTGGATACTTTCCACAACATAACTTGATTCTTTTAACAGTTTTCAAGCTATTAAAAATCGAGATAATTGAACTTTGGTTTTGATGATTCAAGCCATAGGCAATGTCAAAATTAATACATGAAACATGCATAGATTTCAGGGAAGAAATATAGGCGACTTCCTAATCTTGGTTGCCTGTTCAAAACTATATGCAATTTCGATCAATTTAGGCTCAGTACCCTTCAATCCACAAAAACATATGCCGACAGGCACCCCTTTGCTATCATAGGTAGCAGGCACACTAATGGCAGGGAATCCACCAATTGCTAGTACAGGAGAAATATTGGAGCCAACAGTCACCAATGCATCCAACTTGTTTTCTACCATCAATTTCTCAAATCCATTTCTTGTCAATTCTGCTAAGGTCCATATAGCGTTCTTTTCCTGTTCCCCAATCCCGTTTGTGGCTTCAGCAGCCAGAAAAATTTCCTGACCGAACTCTTTGATCATTTCCTGCACAGACATTCGAGAAAATAAGCTAAATCGCCATCAGTATATGAGCTGTTAACTTCTTGTTCACAATTAATTTCAATAGCTGTCTAGTGATGGTCTTTGTCAAAACTTCTTTTTCCAGGGTACGTGCATTATTATTTGATTCCAAACTCCTGCTACACATCTATTGTTTATTGCTTTTACAAGTGAGAGGGATTAATTTGTTTTACGTACCAGATCAGAGAATTTTTTATTGAAAGCTATTACTTCAGCTAAGGATCGGACTGGAGAAGCACAAGTTCTTTGAGGTAAGCATTCAGAAAAATCTTAAATTCAGCTAACGTTGCTGTTGATTCAGCTCTTGCGTTCAAAATTGTGCTAATATTGGCTATTTCCAAATAATCTACCAAGGCTGCACCATTCCTCCTGAAGTTGAGCAACACAATCTCATCAAGTTTTTTTATTCAGATAGAGTTAATTTAGTTTAGGATGTGGTCAGTAACCTGAAATACTACAGAAGAGAATTTTTTCCTTTTACCTAAATGATTGAAGATGATCCTGGAAAGCTTGTGCAACAAGTTTGTCAGCAAATCGAAAGAATGGATTTCTCACTATCCCCAGCCTCTTTCCCCTGAGTCCGTCAACTTTCAGAAACTGGACATAACCCCCAGTTGGGATGTATTCCGATGCTTTTCTGGTTGCTTCAGCATCATTGTAGTCGAAGCCTACAATTGCATCAAGAACATACACAGCATCCGATACACTCCTGCAGATTGGCCTATTCAAGCAAATTGGAAGAAGTCAGTAACCAAAATCTTTAAACTCTAGATCCATTAAAATGCGCAAAATTTTCGGTAACCAAAATCTTTGAACTCTAGAGCCATTAAAATGAACAAAATTCTGAAGATGTCAAGTTTGTAAGAAAAATCCAATAGCAATTAAAATAAATAAATAAATGATGGTCATTCTAGTAAGCTTAAGGATGGTTAATAATAATGCGAAACACACATAAAAACCATAAATGTCAGACTTGGAGGTAGTAGAACACGGAGATTCTTGGACATGATAGGAATGTTGTTAAATTTCTTATGCAAAATAACAAGAGAAATTAAACTGCCTACCCGACAGTATCCTGCTGTGGAGTAATTGGGATGACCCCAGCTCGGCTTGTGAGACCAACAGCTGGTTTAATACCCACCACCGAATTGAAGCTAGATGGACAAATGATGGAGCCATCAGTCTCAGTCCCAAGTGATACTGCTACCATATTTGATGCCACAGAAATAGCCGATCCACTGCTGGAGCCACAAGGAGTAGTTGATAGTGTTGGGTTTGTTGCTAAAAATAATTCAAAGTTGAAAAGGAAAAGGAAAGGGAAAAGAAGAAGAATCCTAGGAGGAAAAGAAATCCAAATCATAGAAGGATTGTCTTGTCTTTCAAGGAAACGAAGCCTATAAATAGAGATGTTTTCTTCTTCTTTTATACACAAGTGATACAAGAGAGTTGAGGGAAAAATTAGTGAGTCTAGCACCTTGAAGAGTTTTCTTGTAACTCTTTGTGGTTTGTTCGAAGGGTAGAAAATTAGGTGTGGTAAAACTCGGGTTGATTTTCTCGGTGTCACTTGGGTCGGGTCAGATAGTCTTGTGAAGAAAAATAGTAGCTTAGCGTCTTGGGATTTCTTTAATTCTTCGCTGGTTAGGCAAAGGGTAGAAATTGGTAGATGCGATAAAGTTTGTTATATTTTTCT